>VZRN01002333.1:352779-491314 GCA_013397935.1 Dasyornis broadbenti
AGGGAAGCGGCGGCGGGCGCGTGTCCCCGGGAGTCCCGCGTGCGCCTTCCCGCCCTGGTGGCGCTCCGGCCACGGGGAGCCGGGATTGCCGCCGGCGAATCGGGTTAGCCGCCGGCGCGGGGACGTGGGACAGAGGGACGCGGAGAAGGGATGCGCATCCTCCGCGTGGCTGCGAGGCCGCTGCCCGCCCGCCCGGCCGCGCAGGGCTCAGGCATCCCTGAGGCGGATGCGGGCCGGCGCTCCCCGGGATCTTCCCCGCCGCTCAGACGTACACACACACACCCACACAGCCAGTCCGAGCGGGGCCGGGGGCTCCGGGCCAGCGGGTGCCTTGGGGCTGCCCCGAGGCCGCCGAGCCGCTGAACGCCCTGCGGCGAGCCCTCCTCCCTCTCTCCTTCCCCCGGGCCCCGGCCGCTCTCGCGGTATGGAAAGTGCCCGTGTTGGTGGAAGCAGAAAGTGATTTGTTGCCGCCAGCCCCTCCTTCCAGCACTCGAAATGACTGGCAACTCCCGGCTCCCGTTGGGAAACGAAGATCGAGCTGCCGCCTCCCCGCCGGAACGGGGCTCCCGGGCGTGCGTTTTCCTGGCACCCCGGTTAGTGCCGTGGGGTTTGGGCTTGTCTGCACTTAGGAGCTCGTGAACACAATCTTCTGGAAATTTTGCTGGGAGTTAGCAACCTAATGCTTGCTCTGTCGCTCCTCTTTCCTACATAAATATTTTAGCCATATAAACTGCTTTCTGTATTTTTTTTCTGCCTTAAAAAGTTTTGATTTAAGGCTTGATTTTATTGTTAATCCTGGGAGTAGAAAACAGGTGAGGAAAAGCAGTGGAAGTACATGTGAGCCATGTGAAACATGCACATGAAGAAGAATGTTTTATGTTGTAGAGAGAAAGTTAAGTAATAAGATAGAAGCTGTATGTAGGAACGCTGTATGTAGGAAAAGACGGGTGAAATCACTTTGCACATCCTTATGAGCTTCCTATAATTCCTGTCCTCAAATTCAAAAATGTGAAAAAGCAGGGCTGTTACAAGATTATGTCACAGTTCCTCTCTAAAGCCATTAGCACTTAAACATATAGACTGCCTCATCACCTTCTAAAATATTAAATGGGTTTTTTTGTCCATGTCATTATACCTCTGAAGCATTTAACTGAAGTAAAAGTTTATACACAGTTTAATGAAATTACTTGAAATAAACGTATCTCTGTACCTGGAGAAAATTTGAACTATTTCTTGCATGCTCATGAACTTAATTTTATTGTTGAGTTACAAAGACAGCTGGCAGTTATATTGGCAGCCTGTAGTGGCCTGATATACTGCTGGGGTGATGTGTCTCATCTGGCACCTTTGCTGCCAGCTGGCTTTTCCAGAATTTCAGATGATATTATTACATAACTTTAAAATACATGTGGTAACAAAATAACTTCCTTAAAGATTTTGGTGTCGCTTTCTGCTATTAAGAGAAGGAAGACTTATCTAGAACAACTTGAACAGATGTGATTTTTATTGGTCCTTAATATTTTTATATTGACTTGAAGTACCCTTAATATGTTAATTGGGGATTTACACAGCATCTTGGATCCAACTGAAAGAAACTTTGAAAGGCACATAGTTCCCTTGAAATTCTCCTTGTGGCATTTCTCCACCAACTTATACCACTTGATAGACTTGCTCAGGACTGGAAATCCAAGATGAAGAAGTTCTGCGTTTAATACTTTTTCGGGTTTGGGGGTTTCTTTTATGCCAAGCGCAACATAGAAATATTTCTTTTTAAGCCAGTTTTTCTATTTTTTGTTCTGATATTCTCTTACAATGATTGTGTGGAGTGTCAGGAGGAAGCAATTAAGAAAAACACCTTTCTAAATGCCTAGAGTAAGCAGAAGTAGTAACAAAAATGTAAAAGAAAAGACAGCAGCATTCTGAGTTAAGTCTCTAAATACTTTATATTTTTAAGTCAAACCATTTGTTCCTTTTGGAAGTTCCTCATTTCAGAGCATTAAAGTGTTAATGATTTTAGCAACTAGTTTTAGTGCACTTTTTAGAAAAGTCAGCGTTATTTACTAGTACAAGAATTCGCTCAAGCAGGAGAGAGTAAATGCACGCTGCTTGAAGATCCTGTCCGTAATTACGGAGAGGCTAATCAAATTTATAGTGAGGTGCTGTCCTTTAGGTCTGGCTTAGTATATCTCTGATACATTTATTCTATCAGATTATTGATCGTAGTCTTCAGAAACAACTGTTGTATGAAACCAGTAGAGTTCAAAAGATAATTTCTGCATTTCTGTGCATGTGCATGCCCTGCTCCTGACTGTCATGTTTAGGGGATTTCTTTTCATCTGATGAGACTTGGGATACAGCAAACAGCTCTGTTTAAGTTGTTAAAGTACTAGCTAGTAAATTCCAAAACTAGTTTAGTTGGGGTGAATTTCTAAAAAGATGAGCTCTGGCACCTGTAATATTTGGCAGCAGATTTTAAAAGGCAAATGTCTGTATTAGCACAGGCAGTAACTTAATTGATGTTCTGAAGGAGAGCAGTAGTTATTTGCTCATCATGGTAAAACCCCCTATTGTTAAGCCAGTTTCTGTCTTTGTGGAAGATAATGCAAGGAAATGTATAACATCAGGACTGAATTTTATATTTTTTGAAGTTACTTTTGAAGTTTTGAAGACCTAGTTAATTGAAACTTCTTTTTAGAAGAAACATTGTATGTTACTATTTTAATAATCTGCTGTAGACTTATTTTCAGCTGTTTTAGTCAATGCCATTTTATTGGTGTAAAGGTGAGCAGCTTCAAAAAAATGCAGTAGTCTACTGTATACTTTCAGAAAACTGCTCTGAAATTATACTGCCTTAATTTATCCTGTTCCTCAATAGTGTTCCCTGTGTTGCATAAATAATATAAATGTGTAAGAACCATTCTCAATTTTCCTACAGGTGTGTACACGTAGAGAAAAGAATTAAAGCTAAGAGCAGAGCTAAGTCAGCTCTGTGTGAGATACTGCAAGAAAGTTTCGTTAAGTAGTCAGCATCATACCATGAAGTAAATTTTGGTCTCTGGAGCACAACTGTTTGCTGCCATTTGAAAATACTTTTAAAAGGCATAGCTTGAGTTAGGCATTGGAGTGGAGCAGAAAGTGAGATAGATAACGATGGACTAACAAATACATGTTCAGCATTATTGTATGCTATTAACGGATGCGGTCAGAATTGAATGTAAAGGCATAAGTATTGATTCCATCCACACATTTGGTTTTGTCAGTGTGTTTGCTATCTGCTCCTTCTATAATATTTCTTTCTGCAGCCATAGCTGTCTGTTCCTGAGGAAGTGTATTTGCTGTTATAATTTAGTTAAATTAATTATATATTTTTAGTTCTCCCCAAGGTAGGTGAATAAATGCCAGTTAGTTTCTGTCATGAAAGGCTGTCTACTTAAATGAGATAAAGGACTACAGTCAGTTTATAATACTGATCTCTATTTTTTGCAGGGTTGAGGATGCTGAGGCATCCGAGAAAAGTGTGAATGAAGAAAATGGGGAAGTATCAGAGGCAGACCAACCTCAGAACAAGCACAGCCGACACAAAAAAAAGAAACACAAACACCGAAGTAAACACAAGAAACATAAACATTCTTCAGAAGATGATAAGGACAAAAAACATAAACACAGACACAAACATAAGAAACATAAATGGAAAGAGGTGGCTGATGCCTCTGACAAAGAAGATGGACCAGCTAAAAGAACTAAAATTGATTTTTTGGCTCCTCTGGAAGACTTAGAGAAACAAAGAGCATTGCTGAAAGCTGAGCTTGAAAATGAATTAATGGAAGGAAAAGTCCAGTCTGGGATGGGATTAATATTACAAGGTTATGAGTCAGGATCTGAAGAAGAGGGGGAGATTAATGAAAAAGCACGAAATGGAACAAGGCCTACAACGAAGTCAAATACTAAGGGGAAATTAGAACCTGTGGACAATAAAACTAGTTCCAAGAAAGCAAGTAAGAGTGAATCAAAAGAAAGGACTAGGCACAGATCTGACAAAAAGAAAGCCAAGGCAGGAGTTGATGGAGTCAAAGAGAAGACTACTAGAAGCAAGTCAAAAGAAAGGAGGAAATCCAAAAGCCCTTATAAGAGAAGCAAGTCTCAAGATCAGACAAGGAAATCTAGGTCTCCAATACTTAAGAGGAGATCTCAGGAGAAAAACAGGAAGTCTAAATCTCCTCCAGAGGATAGAAATAAGGCTGATGATAAAAGTAAATCAAGAGACCGCAGAAAGTCTCCAGTTGTAAATGAAAACAAAAGCAGAGATCGTGGCAGAAAATCTAAATCTCCAGCAGAACTAAGAAGCAAATCCAAAGATAGAAGATCACGGTCCAAAGATAGAAAACCTAGGAGATCAGAGACTGACAAAGAAAAAAAGCCACTTAAATCTCCTTCTAAAGATGCTTCTTCAGGGAAAGAAAACAGGTCCCCTAGACGACCTGGCCGTAGCCCAAAAGGAAGAAGCCTATCTCCCAAACAACGTGAAAAGTCAAGAAGAAGCAGATCCCCTCTCTTTAACGATCGTAGATCTAAACAGAGTAGATCCCCCTCTCGGACCCGGTCTCCAGTTAGAAGAGTGAGGAGTAGATCTGCAGAAAGGAAAAGAAGAGAATCAGAAAGGAGGCGTCTTTCTTCTCCCAGGTAACTTAAAGATGTCATGATCCATCACAAAAATGCATTAGGGGATGAACTACCTTCTAGTTTGGTGTTTATCTCCTCGTTTTGTTCTGAAAATAGGTGTTAAAAAAGGTAATCAGGTTGTACATTACATCATGAGCTTACTTTGTATGTATTCAGTTTTTAAAAAACTATTCCTCCCAGCTGTCAGATATGCAAATTCATCTTGTGGTTGTTAAAGTGCTAAGTTATTTGCTGCTTGCACCATTACTGGGAACAAGTTTTGTAACTGTTCTCCTTTCTGTTGCTGTTGGATTCATAATTTGGTTTCTATTTCGTTTCTTTGTCAATAGTTCTGTTGCTTTCAGAAATTTCTGTGGAATGAGAATACTCTCCAGTGTTACATATTAGTGTTGGCTAAAAGTAGGTAATTAACCCCTCTTACCCCTCAAAAAAAGCCTTAATGATAGTCAGTATGTGCAAATGTAAGCAAATTTTTATATCAAGATGTCCTCAGAGTTTTCTTTTTACTTTAAAATATTGTTGATTTTTCATTTGCTAGAGGGATGGATGGTAGCCTTGCCTTGTTATTGGACTGCTGTATATAATTCATGTTTTGTGTACACTTAAAGGAGAAGGATGGAAATCTATTCAATGTATTGGTGTAGTCTTGTCATTTTTAAATAAAGACAAATTTAGCCTGTGAAAGCAGTTACCTTGAAATTTGAAAGCTAATAATGCCTGGATGGCAAGTTTCCAAGAAGAGAACAATGGAAGTGTATGCATTTTTGGAAGTTAATTTATTAGCTGTAAGAAGTTTAAGAGGCAGGAGAGTTCAGCATTGGGTAATAAATAATTTAAAACTTTGTATCAGGAGGTTTAGCTTCACCCAGTTTAAGAACTAAGAACAGAGAAGTATGAATTTAAAACTGAATTGGAACCACAAAGATTGAGCTTAGGAAATAGGCACCTGAAAATGTGAAAGTTTCAGGCTGAATCACTGACGGTAACTCTGGTTTCAGATATGGGGTATCTTTGGGTACTTTGGAGAAGGGCCCCACTGGTGTTAACCTGATCAAGCAAGTATTGTAAATGGTACCAGTTTATCTGGCTGCTTTCTGGTGAATCAGGAATGTGTCGGCCCAGCCACCGAGTTTTTCTGGCATAGTAGTTGACTTTTCCTCTGTAGCATTTTGCATCTTTCAGTTTTCATTTTTCTTGACAGCTTGCATTGCAGCCAGTTTGAATTGGTTGTCTAGACACTTACTTCAACTGATGCATGTGTCTAGAATTTTGCTGTCAAATTCATGCTTCTGTAACTGCGTGGTGAGCCGCATGTGAGTGGGGGATTACTAAAATATTTTCTGCTGGAGGTGTTTGCAGATCAGCAGGAATAATCTTTCCTTGTAAGACATCTGAACTACCTCCACCTATGTTCAAGTTTTAACTACTTGTAATTACTAAAACTGCCAGAGAATTTCAGGACCTTTAATGAACAGTTCTAACTAAATTAAAAAAAAAAAAAAGAAAAACCCTGTAATTCCATTTTTCAAGTTTGTTTCCGGTGTTCTAATCTTATAAGATGCTTCTCAGGTCTTTGTCTGGAGTTACTCATTATGTGATGTTACTCTGAATTTTTAACCAGCTTCTACTTTTTTATCTCATCCCTGTGATCTCTGAACTAATTTATTTTTTTGTAACAGATATTTTGTTTGGGTTTTGGCAGTACAACCACTTTGTTAGTAAGGAAGCCTGGAACTCTCTTCATCCTGTGACTTTTTATATAATATTGTTCACAGGAACATAATATAAATTAATTGGGCTAAAGGTATTGGACTACTCCAGCATTTGAGTATAGTAATTTCTTGTAGAAACTGCCAATACTCTACACATGCATAAATTTTCATTTTGCCCCGCTGTTTACTGTTTTGCTTCAGTTCAGTGTATCTGATCATTGACTGTAGTTGAGGTAATTGAAACTGATGTAGCAGTCTCAAAACAAACGAAAAATCACAGGATGGGTGGAATTAGTCTTCCAGACTCAAGATATTTTGTTCATTGATGAGATATAACACCTGTAGTAAGTTGTTCCAACCTGATTTTTGAAAAAAATCAAAAATAAGTAGAAGGAAAAAAAAAAGAGTAGCAACATTTCCTTTGAAATAGTGTGAAACTATTTTCCAGTTTCTAATGCAGCCTCATTAGAATAGTTGTTAAATTTTTAATTTATATTCTTTCCAATTTTTGCTTGAACTCTTGCTGTCATGCAGTTAAGCTTTCTGATGTAGTAGTCCCATCAAGGATTTTCTTTTCTTGAATAATTATGAATCTGTGTAGGCAAGAACAAACAAATTTTGAATAGTGTATATAGTATCAGACTGGAATTATTTTTTCAATTTGAGAAGGGTTAGTTTACATATTAATTAAGAATCCTAGTTTTCATCTGCTGTTTCAGAATATGTGAAATGTTGAAGCCATGCAGTTGTAGTGCCCAAATTGAAATAGATGTTATTGTCATTATTGTGAAATAGAATGATCCTAAGCCTAAATTTCAATACCATTGTGGGAAGTTGCTGAAGTAATTGTCAAGAATAAGATTTTGGGGTTTATATATTGTTTAAAACTGTTTCTGGTAAACGTAAAAACAGGCCACTATTTATGTAAGACCTAAACACAAGCTTTGTTTTAAAACCTCTCTTGCCTTGGTGGTAGTAATTAATGAGCTGTTTCCAGACTTGTCCTGAACTAGATCTATGTATGGGCACACACTTCCCAGGGTGGGGAGAGACGCAGGAAGGGCAGCCAGCTCTGCAGCCTACTTATCCATCCCTCCCTCAGAAGCCGATCTGGTGGTCCCTCACCTGCAGTAAGATTTTTCAAGTGAGTTTTTAGAAGGAACGGATTTTTTTGTTTTCAGCACGCTCCTGATTTTTACTACCACCCTCTTCCTCTGTTTTAAGAACACGGGCCAGGGATGACATTTTGTCTAGACGTGAAAGATCAAAGGATGTCAGCCCACCCAGCAGATGGTCCCCATCCAGAAGAAGGTCTCGGTCCCCCATTAGGAGGAGATCTCGAACACCCCTTCGACGTAGCCGATCTCCCAGAAGGCGGAGTAGGTCTCCTCGGAGGAGGTAAAGACACTCTGTATTTTTAAGTGTATTTTGTAAGATATTACGGGAAGAGTAAGGATTGCTATCTTATGTGTAAAAAGACTGTGCTTTTTTTTTTGGTCTATGTTAATATGTGCTAGCATAGTTAAATTCATTTTGTCCTCCAGGAATTAAATTGTTTTATTACTTCAAATCATTGTGTATCTTTATATTTTCTGAAAAGATTTTCCTTCTTTTCTTAAACAAAACAAACCCTCCAAAATCCAAATCTCTTGTTATTATCAAACAGGGATAGAGGCCGGAGAAGTAGATCTCGCCTTCGAAGGAGGTCCAGGTCACGTGGTGGCCATAGACGTAGGAGCAGAAGCAAAGTTAAAGAAGACAAATTTAAAGGTAGTCTTTCTGAGGGCATGAAAGCTGAACAGGAGTCTTCATCAGATGAAAAGTAAGAGTAAATTTCTAACATGCAATGGTTATTTAAATCTACAGTTCTGCTGATACCGAGAATGAACTAACACTTGTCTTCATGGTGTAGTTCTTTGACTTGTCACCTGAAATCATTATTATGTCTTAGTGCTTGCAGTCTTGTCAGATTACTGTTGGGAGGATCTGAAAAACTTTGGATTATGCAAAATATACCAAGACCTGTTGGCTAGCGCGCAGACCTGAGGGGCGGATGTGTCGTTAGGTTTTAAATTCAACTTGATCAGTATCTTGTGAAAATTTTTGGTCTGATTGCTGAAGCTTACTGCTTGAGTGAAAACTTTAATAGCTGAAAGGATTAATTGCTGTCTGCAAATTGTGTTTATATTTCCTAAACATCTACTTATACAATTGGGCAAGAGTATGCATTCCTAATAAAACTATTGAGGAAGAATGCTGCAGTAATAAGGAACAAGGTTTTTTGTTTGTTTGTTGTCTTTTAAAAGATACCTGTTAATTGTTTGCAATTAAAAATGGAATACAGAAAGTCCCAATGAGATATCGAGAGATAAATTTTCTTTGTAAGGAAATGTAAATATACGCGGTGAGATTTAATACACCACTGCTTTCTGAGTCACTTGAACAGCTCTTGTTTAATATATTTTGTGCTTTATATGCCAAGGAACTGCACTTGGTAAAATTCAGTAGATAATTATATGTTTATGAAGTTATATAAAAAATCCATATTTTTGTAGTCTCGAAGACTTTGATTTGGAAGAAGAGGATGAAGAAGCAGAGATAAGACAGAGGAGATTACAGCGGCAAGCAATTGTTCAGGTACATGGTTACAGAAATTAGTTCTGTGTTTTCAGTGTAAAATGTTGGTGTAAAGGAAGGCTCTTTGCATTTTGCTGCATTACAGTAGTAATTCCTATTGCTATATTTTTCCAGTTAGTAAATTGTAAATGTTAGTCTTTCTTAAACTTTACACTTCTACTGTCACAGCATTGCTTTTAAAACTGAAGTGACTCTTCTGTGAGTCATTTTTTGCTACAGTTAAATGTTCTCTGACAGTCTTTAGACATTTTAAAAATGTTCTTCTTCAGTTATCTTCATCTGTTGGTTTTCTCTGTAGCTGTATCATTGATATAATAATGTTAATATAGCAGTAAATTGTATATTAATTAAACTAACTGGTCAGTTTGTTTCAAGTAGAAGTTGTCTTTGTCAATTTCCAAAATTTTGTAAAGCCATTGTCATGGGTTCCTCCCTAAAAGCAGAAAATATATTCATGCACTTGTGAGTTCCCATGAACTTCTTATTTCAGGGAACAAGGTAACAGTAATCACAGGTGCAATGTGTGATTGAGACTTCTGAAAGGAGCTGTGGCTAAAGGGGATGTAATTGTACAGTGTAAATCAGGTATCTCTTTTCAAGGTGGGGTTTGGCACACAATTAGAACATAGCAAGCAAAATGCTGTAGCATATTTATTTACTATCGGGTACAAAATCACTGGCTTTAATGTACTGCTTATTTTAAATAGCACTAAAAATACTCTTCATGATTTGGGTTTTTTGCAAAGCGCACTGTAAAATACTTCAGAACTATGACTGTGCCAAACCATATAAATTCCTTTTAGAGACTGGTTATACCTGGTGTTGGTGCAGGCAAGAAGCAAATTGCAGAACTTAATTCCCTAAATGGAAAACCTCTGCTTGTATTGTTGAATAGTTTGACCTTGACAGCTGAGTGGTGTCAGCATTTCTTCGTCTTGATTTTTAACTTTTGGAGTAGGAAGTGAGATCTGTCTAATTTCATAGTACTTAAAGGTAAAAAAAATTGTAAAGATGTTGTTTGAACTTTTCTAATGCTTCTGAAATTTTTCAACACAAATTAATGAATAAATAGGATTTCTAGTTCACATAAAAAACCCGAATCTAAAAGCTACTTTTCTGTACCATAACACTAATAAAAATTGGAAAGATTCTAGAATGTAGGCTATTACATATAAATATTATTATATAAAATATTTAATTTTTCCTCAAAGACTGTATTTCAGTGTTCATGTGCTAGAATGGTTTAGTAATAAATCTTGCTGCTGACATTTTGTTGTGCATAACCATATAGCTCATATTCAGTAAGAACTGCTTTTTTCAGAAGTGTAAAGACCTAAAGGACACACATGAATGTTTCGGTCTCGTGATCTGGGCTATGGTGCATTGTGACAAAATGAGTTTTCAGAAGTTGTATCCTATTCTGCAAATAATCTTGTCTTTAGAGACGTAGGTGATTATGAAAGCAAAGATTAAGGTTTCGGCTTAATGCACAAACCATTGAAAGGGTGGATATGAAAATGTTTAAATTGTGGTGAGCTGTGACGGTGAGATTAAAAATTAAATTTCTTTTTAGAAATACAAAGGCCAGACAGAAGACAGTAATATATCTGTACCATCTGAACCAAGCAGTCCTCAAAGTAGTACACGTAGTCGCTCAAATTCTCCTGATGACATCCTAGAAAGAGTTGCTGCTGATGTTAAAGAGTATGAGCGGGAAAATGTGGACACATTTGAGGCATCAGTAAAAGCCAAGCACAACCTCATGACAGTTGAACAGAACAACGGTAAGATTCTGAAATCTCTCTAACGCAATTTATGAAAGCTCAGACACTTGGCTTGGTTTACTTATATATTTCTAGAATTGGAAGTAGATCGACTTTTTGGATAGAATTTGTGAATGTTTTCACAAATATTATGGTTCTTAAAATCTAATGTTAAAGCTTCCTCATTAGGAAAGATAATGAGTGGAACGTGTTCTCTCTATTTCTAATAACTCTTAACACAGTTTGTGCTTAATATTTGGAAGAACAAACAACAATGTTTGTCTTTATGTTCAAGAATTACCCTTCCAAATTTTTCTTTTCACTTAGACACTTTGTTTTCTTAGAAGCTTAGTATAGTCCTAGACTTTATTTTGTATGAGTTGGAAATTACGCTCCTTTTCTACATTTTTTAGTAAAAGCCACTGTGACAGAAGAATATAAGTGGGTCTGTGGTAATTTAGAATTATTAAAGCTTTTGAGGGTCACTGCTACTAAGTCCGTTTCAGCAACATAGCTAATTGCTGAAATGGGTATATTTTCTTTTTCTTGCCCCCTGCATGTACTCTATTGTACAACAATGTTGAAATGAAATAAATTTTGATATAAAACCTGCTTTGTGCCAGCTGCAGCAGAAGGAATGAAGAACATCTCGCAGCTCACCCTGTAGTATTGAAAGTCTGCTGCTTTTTTTTGTCTTTTGAAAATGGATTACCTTACATCTTCCAAGTAGTCAAAGGTGTGTGTAGTTGCGGTGTGGCCACACTTGAGCTAGTTTAAGCTGCTTTGATTTTTCTCTACAGTTTAGTCCCAATAGCACTGTTTACCAAGGGCTGTGGAGCCTGCCTAACCCCTCCAAGGAGGGAGAGTTGCAGTTAGCTTGTATTTCATGTGCTGTGACACACGTATCCATGGGGGCTAAATACACTGTCTCTAGTGGATGCTTCTCTTCTGACTAATAAAGCTGCATCTCTTTGGGGCTGCTGTACTGCTCTCTGGTTTATCCTGGTGTTCCCTTGAGCCATGTGTTTTCAGGTTGTTCTCCTCCTGAGACATTGGTGAAAAGAACTGTTCTAGTGCTTTGTTTGCATACCACAAGTTTTGACTTAGTCTTATTATGTCTAACAGACAATGTGTTTTTCTTTTTTTGTCAAAGCATGTACTGCTCTCTGATTTTGTCTGTTAAAGCATATGCAAATATACGTCTTGACTACATAGGTATTCTCCACATAGACACGTGAAAAAGATTTTTAAAACCAGATCAGTTATACTCACATCTGGGTGGAAGGATCCTGGGTGGTAGGATCCTGGGTTGGAGGCGGCTGTAACAACAGCCGAAACCAGTGGGTTATCTTTCTCTGCAAGACTAATTTTTTATTTCTATCCTGACCTCTTACAAGGCCAGAGTAGTAAGTTGCTAAGAAACTAATTAATAACTCATTGTAGCCCAGTGAAGGTAACTAAAGGGAAACAGTGGAACTAAAGGGAAATTTTGAGGAAGTGTCTGTAGCTCAAAACAGTGGAGTAAACTGTCTCTCCACAAGTGTCAGGTGACAGGTCTTTACCTTGAAACAGTGGTATCAGCATGCTGGATGATTTTTTTTATGCTGTCAGATTTCAGTAGTTATTTGGTGTGGAAGAGGTTGGCTGTGTGCATCTCGAGACCAGAAGCCTCTGAGCTTAATTAGCACTGTATTTTTCTCCATTGCATAGTGAAGGGATGGTCTCTGATTTACCAAGTTCATGAAAGTCTGCTGCTATAATGTGTTATGAAATAGTTTGAAGTTTGCTTGCTTTTTCTGAAGTGTACTTAATTTATATTTCTCTGCTTTTATCTTATCAACCAAGTAAAATGTCTTTGGGATTTAAAGATGATTAAAAGGTGAGAAAGGGATAATCTTGCCCACAATAAAAATGTTTAACACAATAGTAAACGTGTTTGACAAAAGCTATACTCCAGGTCTTTTATGGCAGGGTTGGAGAAAATACTTTCCAAACAAAGAATTTCTGGGCTTTACAACTTTGGTTCTTAATAAAATATCTTGTGATTAGCAGAAAAGTCTGAACTTGTATATTGAAAACATGACTGTATTTTTTGATATATGCACATAGTCATTTTATACTTCTTATACATATATACATAGTCATTATTTGTAGGGAGCATATAAGTATGTAGTTCTTTCTGCTGTGCTTACTTGAAAGCTATTTAACATAGTTTTTCAAGGAGGTACAAATTTTTGAGTGCTTTGAAGAACTTAAGTAGTCTGAGTTTTATATTCTAGAATGTGAAATAGGTGAAATTATATTTGCTAGAAACAGTAGAGCTACCTGTTTGCCAATATACTAATCTTAGACTATGTTGTAAAGATACCAAGTGCCAAATTACGCTGGCAACTGAATTACCATTTGACATCTTTTCTATGTTGAGTAATCTAAATTTCGTTTTAAGGTTCATCTCAGAAGAAGCTGCTAGCTCCGGATATGTTCACAGAATCAGATGATATGTTCGCTGCATACTTTGATGTAGGTAATTCTTGGACATGAAATGTATGAATTTTGTCTGCTTGATTTTTGTTAGTCACTGTCACTTGAGGGTTGTGAGAACTTTGATTTGTAAAAGCATGTGCAGCTAAGTGACTTATATGTTTCTAATCTTTTGATCAGCCAAGGCAGGCAGAGTAGTTCTTAATTAGTATTTCAGTGGAATAAAACCTACTGAAATGAGTGGCAGTTTTACCAGAGTAAGCAATTGGGGAATTCACCTGCTGTTTGAATACAATGGCACATGGTAAAAACATGAATCTGTTTATAAGTTGTGCTTGTTATTAATGTTACCATGCTGCAATGTTCTAAATATGAGCTTTTTCCAGAGGTTCATGTATGGTTAATTAAAAAATGTGTAAGATACTGTAACTGGCTAATGATGGTATGTTGGAGTAATCTGGTGGTTTGTTTTGAGATTTTTTGAGATGAAGACATACATTTCCTGGTTTTACTTTAACACTATTTCATTAGCTTTTCTCTAAATGTGCTGCAGTGACCTGCAGATATTGGCAGTCCAGTGACTAGTTTTGAGATTATATGTGCCATTCTCAATAAATTTTCTGCATTGTTGCTGATGCACAACACTGAGAAATAAGTGAAGATAAAAAGTTTCTTCTTAACTTAAAAATTCTCCAGTTAATTTTGGTTTATGGCAAATATAACATTTTAATTACAATAGCTGTATTGGTGACAAAAGGCTGCCATGGTGTTACTCTAGTAACACTGGCATCCCTTTGACCTAGAAAAAAATGGATACTTGAAGGATAGTGTGTGTGAAGGTGCATTTTTAAAAGTTCAGATATTACAAATGGGAATTTATATGGCTTGTAAGTGAGCAGCTTCCCCTTCCAGAAACTGATGTTCATTTGATACTCTTTACTACTCATATTTTTGAATTTGTGATAAAATATTGCCCAGTCTGTTAAGAGATTTCAATAGCAATTGTAGAAGTGTTATGGTTATATGTATAACAGTATGAAACAAGTGGCATGTAATGAATACAAGTTCAAGGCTTAAACAGTTGTATTTTCCTTGCAAATTGCTAAACTTTTTTACTATCAATTTACTGTAAATAAGAAGTCTTACTTAGATGGTCCAAATATGCATTCTAACATCACTTGTATATATTCCTTGTGGGTATTAATTGAAACTTTGCCCATTTATGTTTAATAATACTTCTATAGGTTGATTTCATCGTCTTTCCTTGCGTCAGTCTTTAGATACTGGTAGGTAAATAACAATAACTTATTTCTCTGTCCTGCAAGATAAGTGTGGAGAGCAACAGTGTTTCAGTAGGGAACAAGGGCTTTGGTAAATTAATGCCAAGGAGGATACAGAGCACACAAGCAAAGCTGTTACTTTTCTTTTTATTTCAGAGTGCTCGTCTAAGGGCTGCTGGGTTTGGAAAAGACTTCAAAGAAAACCCCAATCTCAGGGATAACTGGACAGATGCAGAAGGCTATTACCGTAAGTTGTTTGTTTATCGGCAAGGACAGATCAAGTTGAGGGTGCTGAGTGGAGAAGATCCTCACGTATAAAAGTATTGAAGTGTTGCTCTAATGTAGATGCATCCCAGAGCTCTCTCTGAGTGTGTAATGTAATGGATGAAATGAGCGTGCAGGTTTTAACCTCAGTTTTGAAATTACTCCATAATTAGAGAATCACCCTTTGTTCCCCATAATGTCCACAAAGCTATGTGATTCAAAACATCGTATGCCTGAAATTAATGGATTTTGCTATTTACTGTCATGTTTTGTAATGATAGAGAATGGTTTATTTTTCATGAAAAGTTCCATTATGTTTATCCCTCATAACTTGAACTTGCTTGGTTTTATCCCTCAGGTGTTAATATAGGTGAAGTTCTAGATAAACGTTACAATGTCTATGGTTACACTGGTCAGGGAGTCTTCAGTAACGTAGTGCGAGCCAGGGACATGGCCAGAGCAAACCAAGAAGTAGCCGTGAAAATCATCAGGAACAATGAACTTATGTAAGTAATGTTTTGTTTGATGGTAATGAAGTATGTGGAACAGTTGGAAGTTTTTCATGATGTGATTTGCATCTCCCTTTGTTTCAAGTGAAGTAACAGATTACAGCTGTGATTCCTGCCTTTTCTTCTAATGTGAGCCAGATAATGGGAAGCGCTTGAGGACTGTGTATCCACACTTCTTTACAGCTATCACAGGAAGAAGGGTACTTGCATTTTCATCAGGCACTTTCTCATTTGCAAAACTGCAGGGAACAGTGATAGCAAGAAACAAGGTTACAGCTAATTATGAGCCCTACATTTTTCGAGATGGGAGTTGTGGGCTGTAAAGGTTTCATTTTGAGGGACCAAATTGATTTGGCAGGCTATGGGTTGGATCCCAGCCAATCATCTGCAGCTTACAAAAAGATCTCCATACGTTTAATTATTTTTGTATAGTCTCTAAACATTTGCATGTTGTATATATATACAACATATAAGACATATAGACATATAAAAAGAGATGGGACTCTGACTGTTGAAATACAAGAAAAGAAGAGGACTTTCAGAACGAGCGAACATTAACAAATATGATTTCTTAAACTATGTTTTTTGAGGATTTGTCTACAACAGTTGTTTTCACTGTCTGCTGCAATATTTATACAGTAATTCATTATGTCCTCTTCTGTTAAAGACACTTTAAATGAAAATATTTTCCATACATTTTACTTTGAAAGCTTTAAAATTTGTCTTACTGTGTGTCTAACTGGATTGATTTTAGTAATGTGAATAAGTATTCTAGAAAAGCTTTAAAGGCAAAAGGGAGGGTGGTAAGCAATTTTAGTTTGGTGTATAGGTAATAAGCTTGGATATGTGATTGCATCTATAGTCAGTTCAGCTTAAATCTTCTTTTAATATTGATCTGTGTGGTGAAGTACTTTTTTAAAAAAATAAACTTCTTGAGTGAGCACTGTTTGAAATTTGTCATATTACAGGATGAAATCCAGTTTTAGCTTTACATGCAGCTGCGAGTGAGGTGGAAAGGATAAGTAGGTTACAAAGGTACAGTGAAGAGCCAAGAATTAAACTTACCCAGTGTGTAGTCACTGCCAGCAAATCACTGTTGTGGTTTTGGTTTTTTTAGCCATGGTACATTAAGTAATGACAAGACACTTCTTCTTCCTGGATAATTATAACCATACAAGTGAATGTCTAGATTCAGAAGAATACTAGAATTTAACTGATTTTGTCTTATAATCACATTTCTCTGTTTTCAGGCAAAAAACTGGCCTAAAAGAACTGGAATTTTTAAAGAAGCTCAACGATGCTGATCCTGATGACAAGTTTCATTGTCTACGGTTGTTCAGGCATTTCTACCACAAACAACATCTCTGTCTGGTATTTGAGCCACTCAGGTAAGATGACAAGTGTTTGGGGTTCTCTGTAATAGGTAAAGTACTGCTGAGTGTTCTTTATCTTTCTGGGTTTGGCTATTGTTTTCGTACCTTGTTCTAGTCCAAGATTCAAGAATGCAAAGAACTTTGAAACAAAAAAAAATTGTCTGCAGGCACAGATTCACAGACTACTGAACTATTTCTGAGTTACTTTAGCATTGTTGTGAATTTTCTGCCTGGAAAATATTTGAAACAAGATGATGTATGGTTCATATGATGGTTATATAATGCAATGATTATTCATATCACTAGCACTGCTCTTAATGATTTTTTTTTTGTCAGTATTTATATTAGTTTTCATAACTCTTCATTTTAAGGGTTTGTATTAAAAATGTATTCCCAGGGAGATTCAGAAAATGCTGTGTATTCTGTGAAGAGTACATATGTAATAACAGTCTAAGGAAGAAAATCGTTACAGTGGTTCTTTGCGTGCTCATTTTCTGTTCCAGTAATTAACCTCTTGTGACAGGTTGATTGTAGACACTTTTTAGTGGTAGATCCAGATATTTTAATTGCCTTTGTCCCCATTCCTACTTAGAGACTTCCATTGTTCATATGCTATGTTTTCTATCTATGTCATACTTTAATTTTTGCCATACTTGGGGTGAAGATAAGTTACGTACTGAAACAATGCAAATTTTGTGTAATTATTATCATACATCATTAATAAGCCGTACATCAAATTATTGCTTTGTGGTGCACTGCCTCTTGATAAAATACTTGTACTTTTTTAATGTCCAATTATGTTTTTGTCCTGGAGTAATAGTCTTTTTATCTGCTGCTTAAATAACCAAAAAAGTCTCCAACTTTTATTCTTTGCACACTTTTTTCATTTATTTCTGAAGAAAATGAGTACAGAGAGTTTGTGGTTATTAAGAAAATGCTGTTCATGTGCAAATAAATCATCTCAAATCAATATTGATTAAAAATATGCTCTAAGCTGAGTAAGTCCAGTGTAATAAGTAATACCACAGTATAGGACAGATCTGATTGACTAGCCTTTTTATTTCAATTCTGCAGCTAACAGAGTGGTATGTTAAGTTGAATGCTACTTTTCTCAAAAATTACTTTAAGCTAACTGGTTTACTCAAGTTTGTCTTAGAGTTTAGGAGGCCACTATGGGTTTTTTTCTTAAGTTCTTTCCAATTCTATCTTTCCCCCTCTCCCTTAACAGTATGAATTTACGAGAGGTGTTGAAGAAGTACGGGAAAGATGTTGGACTCCATATTAAAGCTGTGCGTTCCTACAGCCAGCAATTGTTCCTGGCTTTAAAACTTCTTAAAAGATGCAATATCCTACATGCAGATATTAAACCAGATAATATTTTGGTAAGTAACAAAAAATTAAAACTTTTTTTGCATGGTCAGTAGTGTAAAATAAAGTATTTGAAATTCATATCATTCTGTTAGTTTAGGTGAAGTCAAATTTACTGTAAATGTTAAGGCTTCACACTTCAATATAAAATGATATTGTGGTATAAATAGTAAGTAAGAAATACAATACGGCATCTAAATAAAATCTTTTTCAAACAAACACGCACCCACTTCTATCTTTGTAGAAAGCAGATTTTCCAAAGTAAGACAGTGTCTTACAGGAGAAATATTTGGAATTTTCCCATTAATGGTTGAAAGATGTTCTTTCTTTCTGCAAAATGGAAGTAGATTGTTTGAGTCTGGATGGAGATTTTGTTTATGTCGGTGAGATAATGGGGAAAAGTCCTTAATGCATCTTTTTTCGTAGGGCATGAGAGCTACATCAGAGGAATCCAGTGATTTCATTTGATTTTTTTGGACATTATCCCTGTGACAAACTCAGATTTTTAATTTATCTAAAATGTTCTCTCATTACTGTCTCAGCAGGAAAATTTACTATGTAAGCATGAGATGCGAATAATATGCTGTTTTATAAGTGGTGCTCTGGATACTGGAGTTGCAAGGCCAAATTTGTAAAATTTCTGTATTTGGAATGAAATCTTTTGTTATTGGAAAAGTATATTAAACTGACTTTTTTGTGTTTTGTAGGATCTGAAAACATTAACTGTCACTTTCAGTTTGAGCAAGTTTTACAATTGTCTTAGAATACAGAGAGGAAGGAACTTCTAATTTATAGGCTGAATGTTTCCTATCACTTAAATGTATTGTCACTTTTACAGTGCTTTTATCGGTTCAGTCCACAAATAGTGCTGATAGATATTTATGTTTAACTTTCAGGTGAACGAGTCTAAAACAATACTAAAGCTTTGTGATTTTGGATCAGCTTCACATGTTGCAGATAACGACATCACACCCTATCTAGTTAGCAGATTTTATCGAGCTCCAGAAATCAGTAAGTATATTTTGGATTAGCTATATCTATCACATACCAGGAAATGCCAGTATTAGCAGATGAAAATTTTTCTTAAATTTATTCTCTAGTCTTAGCAAAACATGACTCTGGAAATATGATGACCATCAAAAATTCAGACTTTTGAAAGCATGTTGATGTGACTCTTCATGTATGTTGGTGATCAGCTCAGTGAGAAGTTGTTCTGATGGGTTGTAGTTGTTTTAATTTAGAGGTATTGTTCTGACTTCTTGTTTTTTTCTTATTTAACGCTGATCCATTCAGGTGTTAAGTTAAAACTTCCCTTTGTAAAATAGGGGTACTTTAAAAGCTACAAGGTTTACATCCTTATTTTACGGTAACTTTTTATTCCTAAGAGGAGCAGCAGCTATGTAGTTTACAAATCAGAATTTTTTCATCTGTCTGCTTTTGTGATACTGTATCAAAGTCTGCCTTTATGGAATTAACTGGAATTGCTCTGTTTCAGTTATAGGAAAAATCTATGACTATGGTATAGATATGTGGTCTGTAGGCTGCACATTATATGAGCTTTATACAGGAAAAATACTGTTTCCTGGCAAAACCAATAATCATATGTTGAAACTTGCCATGGATCTCAAAGGAAAGATGCCAAACAAGGTAAGAAAAATAAGTACTTAATATCTGAAACCGCTATAATGAACAGTAGAGCATACATTCTTTGTTCTGGAATTCTGTTTCTTATTATATACATCTTTTCTTAACAGTAGGTAAGTAGTAGACTTTGTTCTGTGCAATTTATACTGATTTAAAATCTTATGAAGTGAAAGTATACAGCTTCTTTTTCATAGACTAAGTATAAAGTGAAAGCAGAAACCTTCTAAGCACTGACCTGAAAAAAAATGCGTAAGTCAATGAAAGATACTGTGTCCTTTTTCAAAGGGTTTGAACTGTATCTTTGTATTCAATCTCAACATTCCTTCCTGTCCTTTTGATGTTTTTTTATTAGTATTAAATTATTCATGTTGCAATAAATTAGTAGACATTGATGTTAAATGTGAAATGTGTAAGACACAGAGAACTTGCCTGAAACCTTTACCTCCTCCTCATTTTCCAGATGATTCGAAAAGGTGTGTTCAAAGATCAGCACTTTGATCAAAATCTCAACTTTATGTATATAGAAGTAGATAAAGTGACAGAAAGGGTAAGTCCTCAATATGTTGACTAACCCATCACGTTTCTCTAAGCTTTCCTGCTATATGGTCTTTCAAATGTATTGTGGCATCCTAATTAAGAACAAGATTTTATAAGCTGTTAGAATGTCCTTTTGCAGCAGTATGGACAGATTACAGAGGTATAAAATGGCAAAAGAGATTTTTTTACCTGGGATGTAGAAAGATGATTAAGAGAAATCTATGTTTAATCTGGTAAATATACAGGATATCTCCATATAATCTATCCTTATGTTACTAATAAAAGAAATTCTGCCTTCGTTTTGTAGTAGGATGTTCAACTTTAGTACAATGTGGTTATATTGTATGAGGTCACTATAAATTTTGGTGTAATTTTGACATACAGTATTTAAGAAGAATCACACAATAGTGGTCAGATACGGTAACTTTCCACGTGGACCTCCATGTTCTCAGCTAGGTTATTAGGTTCATATGTGAACCTGTGTTGGTGGCCTCCCCCGACAGTTTTTTTTCCACTTTTCTCTGCCACATAATGATTTTATGAGGCCATATGGGGCAAAGGTGTTGATGCTCAGATACAAGACAACCCTGCAGAAAAGCTGCTGCTGAAACTGCAGAAGGGATGGATGGGGGTCTGTGCATTTCTTCTGTTCTACAAAGCTGCCATTTTTGTGTTTGTAGGAGAAAGTTACTGTTATGAGCACCATTAATCCAACCAAGGACCTGTTAGCAGACTTGATTGGGTGCCAACGACTCCCTGAAGACCAGCGTAAAAAAGTGCACCAGCTAAAGGACTTGTTGGACCAGATTCTAATGCTAGACCCAGCTAAACGGATTAGCATCAACCAGGCTCTACAGCATGCCTTCATCCAGGAGAAAATTTAAACCAGATGAAGAAGTTCAAAGGGTTTGATTAATTAAGATACAAAGACTGAAGAAATTTCACAGCAGTTATTAATGTATATAAACATAAATATTTGCCCTGCAAAGTTGAGGAAGAAATTATACATTTGAATTAACATCAAGGCTGATATTTCTTTTAGAAATGTTAGAGTAATTCTGTTTTGTGTCTTATGTGAAAATTTTCACTGTAGAACTGTTTTAATTGCCAAGACTGCACAAAAGTACAATGCTAATGTATATGGTTGCAGTTCGTATATATTATAAAAAGAAAAAAGCATCTGTTATAAAAAAAAAAGAAAGAAAAAAAAAAGAGAGCAGTAATACTGGGTGGTTGATTTGTTTTTAGCAGACTTGGCTTCATTTTTGTCTTTACAAAATGGCCAGCATAAATGCTGTTTATATTCACATTTTCCTAGGTGTGTGTGTGCAGGCCACAGCAGCATGCCCTTGGTGTAGTCAGTGCCGAAGGGGGTCTGTTCCTTCTTGAGCCTGCCCGCAGGGATGGTCTCCTCTTTTAAAGCAGGTTGTGTACAACTTTCAGTACACTGAAGGTAAGCTAACCCATCAACATCACCGGTGTTTAAGCTGTTATTTTACTGGAACAACTGACAAATGAGAGACAATAGCATTGTGGCAGAATTCCCTGCATGTTTGAGAAATGATCTTGTTTTATTTTCTGGCATTGCAACCGTGGCATAGTTACAACTTCTGTTCTGTTCATCACATTTAAAACTGGGAGAAAGCGCACTTGATGGATAGAGCGCCTTCAGTGTACTGTTTCTTATTACTTTAATTTTTTTAATCAACTTGCTATAGACTTTGTATACATTTTGTTAAATACAGTTCACTATGACATAGAACCAATACTTACAGAAGAGTTTTCATTTAGTAATTACATATGTTGGGATCTCATTTGAAAGACCTTATATCTAAAGGATAGATAGACAACATAATGAAATTTTTAACTATTTGTATGTCATTTTGAAAGTGTACTGCTTTATGCTAAAAGTGTTTCATTTGTTCATTGTTTTCATTATTTGTGATCATGTTGTCTTTCAATACAGGCATAAACCTTCCACTCTTGAACAAAGCAGCTGCTTTTTAAAAGCGGTAATTGCTTCTTTACCTTTTATTTCTTTTGTAAATGAAGCTTTTCTTTAAGAAATGTGACTTTAAAGTGTTGTCTCTTGCATAAAACAGTTGACACTTACTTATTGTAAAGTGAAGATTGTTCTGCTGCATGTAAAGTGGACCATGCAGATTTCTGTATGTTTTCAGTATGCATCATTAGATAATAAAGTCTTTTGTGAACAAGGCATTTGTAGCCATTTTTAAAAGAATCTGTCTTCAGTGATGGTAAATCAGGTAATTTGTAAGACCCACCCCTACATTTCCTATTAATCATTTAATTAAAATGATTATTAGATATTATGATCTTGGGGAAAGCTATAGGCTATGTTAATTGGATATATAATTATCACTGCTTAAAAACAAAGCAAAAAACCCTACAGATACTGTCTGTCTGCTTTCATTGTAATGAAATTATTCCTGTAGGACATGGGATTAAATTCAGGCTTTAACTAATGTTTGTGCTGTTTTTCTCACTTTTCCTTTTGATGGTGCTGAAAGAGAAAAAAGGAAAGCGAGTCACAGGCCACTCAACGCCTACTCCATGGGTCTGATTTGCTGAGACACCAACTTCACCTTCCTAACAAGGTTATTTCTGACAGCATGTGTAGATAAACATTTAGCAACAAGTTAAAAGAGCTTGAGACAATTGAGTTGGTTGAGAGGAAAACAGAAACAACTTTTTCAGGTCCCTACTGCTGCATTAGTGTTCTCTTTGACGATGTTAAGAAGTTCATCTTTTCATTTTTGTTAATATATTCTGACAGGCTGTGAAAACCCCACTGGTTTCACATAATTATACTTTGAACTAAGAAGGATTTTTGTATCCGTCTAGGTACATAATGGCAACAATCATGCACTCTTAGTGCACTCAAGAATGAGGAAAAATGCCACAAAGCAGGTCATTCTGCTGGTGGGGAATACCCCACCGAGGAGATATAATGAACTAACTACAAAAACAAGCAGGAGATGGGTGTCTTTGTATGCCTATTTGGAACCTTCAACCTGTCTCTTCTCAATTTATATTGTAAAATTCCTAATAAAAACCAGTCTCTCCCTATTTCCACATACTTAAGGTATCTTTTTTATACAGGAAATGAAAAAAGTTAGCTTTCACTTTTAGTGAAACACTAGTTGCTTGCTAGTTAAATACAGAAAGTGTAACTTGCACTTTTACAACATAGGCAGCACTTCTGAGGGTACTTTTACACAGATGTAGTAATAGCTTATTCTTTCTGTTGCTTTGTACTTTATTCTTAAAATAGGAATATGAAACAATGAATTGAGTTGGTGATGCAGAAACAAAGCAGTAGAAAAGATGCCCCTAAATGCCTACAGAACTGTTTATACTATTCTGGAGAAGCATAAAGTTGCTCGTTTACTTGTTCTTTGTGTTGTAGGTGCAGCTCAAAAGAAGATGAAGGCTACCAGAAGACATGAACAAAGGTTTCTGTCCTATAAAAGATATGAAAAATACTCTTCATTTAGTTCTGTCTTAATCTTTTAGTTTCCAGCATTTCAGTTTAGAATTGATTAACACTGCTGCGTTACTGATAATTCCTGAAACATACTTGCTGTATTAAAATTTGTTACATAGATTGTTCTATTTCTGGTTGAAGAGATTTTTTTAATAATTGTAATTACATGTAGGTAAATAAGCCTTACTCTTTAAATGTAGTTCTTGTAAACTTGATAGAATGAGCAGTACAAAATCTGTGACATCTAGGAAAAGAATGTGGCCACTCTATTTGTTTAAAATAAATGTTTTAACTAGTAAATATTTAAGCAGATGTTGCACTTTTCCCTTTAACTTCAGTAGGCTCATTATTTGTTTTAATTCTGTCAAACTTAGTTGTCAATACAGAGAATAGCTGGCAGGGGTTATTTTAAACAAGCAGATTTCAGTCCCGCATCCAGCTGATATTTCTTATTGGCAACAATAAAAAAATCTTTAGTTCAGGCTTCAAAAACCTCTGGAATTGAGGACTTCTTGACACTGTTAAGGACCCTCTCCAGTTTTGGGCAATACCTGGCCCTGCAGCCTGAGGTCTCTGAGGAGAGGAGAGTAGCTGTGGCTGCCACTACAGTCAGCTGAATTCTCATGGTTGTAGTTGGGTGCAAACACAACAGTTGTGCAACAGAGTGAACGATTTCTCAGCTGATCTAAGAGGGAGGATAACTTATCTTTTCCTCCTGAACAAAAAGATTTAATTTATATCTTTGCTCGAGGTCCTACATACAGGAAGTTTGGCTAAATCTACTGTGCTGATTTCTGTTTCCTTCTCCCTCATGGTGACAAGGAGCTTCACATTTAACATACTCAGTTTTCTAAGCCTTCAGAAAAAACAAGATTCCAGCCCTGTGGAGTTAGAATGTGTTTTTATTACCTTGATGTATACTACTAAGTTTAAAAATTAATTACCATTCAAGAGTTTTTAATAGAAGATAACAATTCCTTTAAAACCTTTTTAATGATACTTTATCTCCATACATAGGGTAAGTGCCATTAAACCTCTGAAGAACCTTTATGTGTATATTGACCCCCACACAGAAGGCAGACCAGACTGTGATACTGCTGGAGATAGAGGAATCTTCTACAGCATGTGTAAAATTGTAATGTGAGTGGAGGATGTTGAGAAGAGGCAGTTGCTTGAAACTAATAAACTGTGCTTAAAACTTGCTTGCATCCTGTCTTCTGTTGTGCTTACACATCGTAATGCAAAGCTGTGAAATGTTTGAACAGTTTTTAAATGTGCTAAAAATAGTTCTTTGAATGGGGTTATCTGCTTAGGTATCAGAGGCATTAGAGAATCTCTGGAAAAAGTCTTCCAGGATCTGTAAAATGGAGTTGTTAAGTTGCCTCTTCCCTGCTTTTGGGAAGCCCCCTCAGCACCGAAGATTTTATGTGAATTCACTTTAATTTTCACTATGCCTTTATCTATTATAGTGAGGTATTAACCTATATTGAGTCAGGAGATGAAAGAAGTGCATTGTATTGCAGTGAAGTTGTATATACTTCCAGATTAATCTTTATAAGAGAAAAAAGTAGATTGGGAGTAGCAGCATGGGGTAGTGGGAGGGAATGTGTGTTTTTGTGTATTAACTTCTAAATTATGTAATACATTATTTAAGTATATTTGTATGTGGGTACAGAAGTGAGATTACCAAATGTGTCTTCTAGCCATCCATGTCTTAGTTTTGTTCATCTAAGTACTTAAATAACTAAAATTAAACTTGTGACAATACTTTAAATGGAAAACTTTGCCCTTCCTTCCACCTATTGAATTCTTCACTGTCTTAATTGCTTCCTCATGAACACTGATTATTATGATTGTGGCCCAAATTATTCTATAAAATAAGTGTGAGCTAGTTATGTACAAAATAATGAAAACACATGAATATTTACAAAGATTCAGCATTGGGTTAGGTTAATGTGAAATAATTTAAAGCTTCTTAGGGACAGGTATAAACGAATAGCCCATAACTGATAGAGTAACTGTTGATGGTTCAGTCTCAGAAGTGATTTTTTAAGTGAGACTGCAATAAAGGTGGCTTTGTGTTCTTGTGGAAAGAAACTTGGAGGGGGTCACTGGGATAACTGAAGTACACCCTGTTTAAAGAATGGGACTGATGGTAGCTAAAGTAAAGTCTGTACAGCTTTAAAAAGAAAGGAGTTGATAATGAAGGTTACTGAGCACAAGAAGGGAGAGAAGAAAGCACTCGATTTCCAGTAACATGTCAAAACCCTAATTCTGTATTGTTACAGGAAATGGATCTTTTCACAGACTCAGTGAAACTCTTTGACATGTTCTTCAAGACTTCAACAGCCAATTTAAACCTGCAGCTACAGTAGACCTTTCTGTTTGGAGAGGCAGATCTGTCACAGAATCTGACACAGTATCAGGCAGAAGTATGATTTCTTAGAGGGTGCAGGTGAATTTCTTCATTGGTGAAAAGAGAGGTAACCACCTTCTGTCTAAGAAGGATAAAGGGTATTTATTAGTCTGTGTTTGAAAAGTGAATATGCAGAATGTCAAACAACTCTTTACTACCAATTGCAAAATGCCTTGTGTAAAGGGGACAGCTCAGACATTCTACAAATCTTTTTCCTATGTTTAAACAAAGCTTATCCTAAACGTTATCCTGATGAGGTACTCCATGTAGAACAACTTGACATTTGGGCTGCTGCTTTTCCAAGGGAAAGAACAAGGTTTTGCTCAACTAAAGCCAAACAGACCTCTGTACCCTGATTACTTGTGTATCTACTAGACAACTAGAAAGGCAAAACACAGAACTCTGTAAATAATTTCATAAATTTAGTCTGGATTTAATAGACAGATTAAGCCAACGGGGTCAATCTGGTACAGGTACCATTCCTAAATAAGGTTGCTGCATCATGGCTGTATGTGAGGATTTGCCTGCAATGAGTCTTCCTTTGTGTGGCTCCTTCACACAGGATAATCATAATTTGGTTACTCTTTCTGTGAGTTTTAAAGTTAAATCTGAAATGCACAGAATGCCTATCCCTTTTCTTCCCCTATAAAGCTTAAACAAATCCAGCAGAGCAAATTTAGGTATAGAGGTCTGTTCTTCTTTTA
Organism: Dasyornis broadbenti; assembly: GCA_013397935.1. Taxonomy (NCBI): domain Eukaryota; kingdom Metazoa; phylum Chordata; class Aves; order Passeriformes; family Dasyornithidae; genus Dasyornis; species Dasyornis broadbenti. The sequence continues at coordinate 379,656 of VZRN01002333.1, forward strand.
CAGAGAACATCCAGCACTCTCTGACAGGGTAGGAAATGGGTGGTTTCCCAGCTTGACCCAAATAGCTCTGTAGCTCATTAAAGCTAATATACCAAGTACATTCCTATTTGCAAGTAATTTGTAATATATTTGTTTATAAGGGCTTAATAAAAAACTCAGCTATGCTAACATGAAAATCCCAAATTATGCCTAGATCAAAATCCTTTTTCTCTTGAGATTTTTCTTCTTTAAAAATAATCCAGGACTCCTCATTCCTTGTAGTAAATTACAGAGTAGTTGAATTTATGCAATCGAGAGCAATTTAGGACATCTCACAGACGATCTGCTCCAAAGACTGAAACTAATCCCATCTAAGTGACTTCCAACTTTGTTCTGGACTCCCATGAGAAGGTTCACCCACTTTAGCTTCTCATGGTCCTAGGGCCAGGGGGAGGCTGAGGACATTTTCCTCCTTAATTCACAACATTTATGTGTTTATGATTTTCTCATACACTGAGAACAGAACAGAGCAAGCACATAAACCAAGACATCAAAATACAAGTAACAAAACTACTGGCAACAGCAAGACTTCCCTCCTGCTTGCCCGCTGACACTCAGTGAGAGAAATTTGACTGTGGCAAAAGCACAGTCTTGTTCAGAGTATGTGCTGCAATGTTATGAATTAAAAGCTATCCAAACTTCCATAACACAGCTAGATTCCAGGCAAAATGAACAAATTAACCAAAAATCACAAACCGCAGTCTGGTTTTGGTCTGAAAATTAAAACCTCTGGTTTTGGACTAAAAACCATTGTTGTAGCTCTAATCTCATTTTTCCCATAACCATGAGCAGTCCCGTGCCCTGTGATGAACACCCTGTGATAAGATACTGGCCAGAAGAAAATAGTGAGTTATCAGTGTGCTTATCTGCAATAGGAATGGTAAAAGGAAATGAAGCTGGAAAGGCACAAGGAAAACCGTGGTTTGATTTAAGCTGATTTTGAATGCAAGTGGCAGAAGTTTAAAAATTTTTAATGGTTCCTTGGTTTAATATCTATCACAGAGGTAAAATATTATCTGCCTTTGCTGAGCACTGCTTAAGCCACTGGACTTCAACAGGATTTTATGGAATAGGGAGAGTGGCATTAACTCCCATCCCAGCTTCTGGCTGACTCCCAGCAGAGACAATCAAGCATAGTTTCATTGCTTTCCTGATTTACTATAGAAGCAGATGGCACAACTGTTACAAGAATGTCCTGTAACGGGAGCTGTAATATCACAGAGATTCTTCCTACATCTTTTGAAATACAGTTTAGAAAAAACTTGCAAATGCATATTAAAAAGGACAAACCTTCCAAAACTCAGCCATGTGCTCTCTGCTAGATATAGCACATAGTAACAAAACTTGGCATGATTCCCCTCTCCACCCCATTAGCATCACCTTTCTCTACATTTTCCAACAAGTGCAAAGGGGGAGCACATTCTCAGAGATGAAGAACTACGAGGGAAGTGGCGAGTTTGGGAAAGGAAGTGTTTAATAGAGGGAGTTTTTAGCTTCTTACTTCATATTGCAGAATTTGTCCTTGATGGGTAAATTTGCAAGAACTAAATTTGAAACAAACCCATTTAAGGTTTGCTAAAAAGTTAATCATTACTGAAATGGTTCTGAGGTAACAATTTTAGAGCAATGTCAGTTCTTGGGGTATCCAATTTCAGCATTGCTAGACAATAATTTGTTAGTAGAATCATCAAAAGAAAATACAGCAGCAGTAGTATGAGTGGAAAGGTGCTTCTCTTCACTGAAATTCATCCTTTTGGTTATGAACAATCCAGCTCATGATTGTTAAAACTCATTTACAAACATCCAACTCATTTACAAACACAATCAGCAAAAGCAGCAGCAGCAGAAAATTATTACTGTATGCTTTTCCAGTAAACAGGACATGTGAAGATACACACCATTATCACACTTGGATATTTTTTGGCAGGGCCGGTTGTGATATGCAGGGAGTAATGGTTTTAAACTGAAGGGGAGAGCAGGTTCAGATTGGATATAAGAACAAAGTCTTTTACAATGAGGGTGGTGAAACACTGGAACAGGTTGCCTAGAGATATGGAAGACTCCCTACCCCTGAAAAATTCAAGGTGATGTTAGGTGGGGCTCTGAGCAACCTGATCTTAGTCGAAGATGTTCCTGCTCATTGCAGGGAGGCTGGAACCAGATAATCTTTAAAGGTCCCTTCCAGCCCAAACTGCTCTGTAACTCCTGCAGATCCCAGTCTATGCCCTCTCACTTTGATAACCTGATGACTGCTGCTTTGTAGAGTGTTTCAGCCGGTTCTACAACCCTACAACTGTGATTTAATTTCCTGGAATTGTTTATTGCAGCTGCATAGCAAAACAGTACAAAAACCTTACTAAACTTAAATGACATTCACTGCTGTCCACTTACACACCAAGCAGGTCACACTAATGAAGGAAATTGGATCGGTTTGATACTGTTTATCCTTGACAAAATGTTTTATTCTATTACTGCAGAATAGGGAGGAGATTTCCAAGAAATTCTCCCCACTAATTTTGTGTACTTACCTGTGCCTTCTATTACTTCTTTTACAATGGTAGACCTTGATTAAAAAAACCCCACCATTCTGTACTTGTATCATAAAAGAACTGTAAAATCACACATTTTTAAAAGATCAGGAATAATGGAACAATATGGCCAGAAGCTGGCTTTTGTTGCTCAGATGCTTTTGATGCTTTTAAAAAAAAAAGTTTTAAAATATTCCACTCATCACTTTAAATGTCAAAAAGAAACAGAACAACCTTTCTGCAGTGCTATGAGACAGCAGAAATATCCCCTCAATGCAAATTGTAGCAGCTCAGAAATTGCTTTGTTATCTTCTTTTAGGTATGTTGTTACAAACTCCATGGAGTTTCTATAAGGACTCTAATTCCCTTTTTTCTTTTTAATTATGCAAAGCTTTTACAGATCTTAAAATTAACATTCATATCAATAGGTTAAAAATTCCTTATTTCATATCTGTAAATTAGTTATACTACTTTTATCTAAAATACCAGGTAAAAAAAAATACATTTGTAATAGATATTTTACTGTCTGAAAAAGACTAAACTCTACACAATACTAAATGTTAATTAAAGTGAACACATTTCATATCCCTTATTCTCATGAGATACACAAACTGGAGATATAATTATTTGTGTATGCATTTAGGAAAAGCAAAGGTAAGTGATTATTCAAAGTTCAAGCTGAAGTTCTCAATCTGCACAAGTATTTCCTATGGATTAGAATACATGGCGCACAAGAAATGTCGTTTGAAATTGAAAGCACTGATGTGGTTCTTGCAGTTCTAGGGTCTTAACTAAATTGGAAGAGAAAGCCCATAATAAATAAAAGACAACCATTCAACTAAAAACCTCCCTTCCTGCTGTATCCTACTTCAATTAGAACTAAAACCAACATCAGACAGAGAACACAGAGAATTTACTGAAGAAATTACACTGATAATGGGGTTTATGAATTGTATACTTAGATGTCTACAAGCATCTTCAGGGTGCAACAGATTAACATGACAGGAGACTCAAGGCTTTTACTGGAACATACTGGTTTTAACCTCCTAAACGCCCTTCCTTAACTTTAATGACAAAAAAATGACATCAATTAGTAAAAACCTGCTGAGTGCTCCAATTAGAAAGTACATAGACTCATAATTACCCGTTGATATTTAATTCCAGAGTGCTAGCACATCTTTGCATGCATTGCTCTCTTCTGTTTGCCCTGGATGGGTGGCTATGACATGAACTACTCAATTTAACTTGCTATAATTAATAAAACATTATTTTACCTGTTCAGAGCAATTTTACCTTCATTTGCCTTCTTCCAGGCATAAAACATTCATTCTTTGTTGATATTTTGAGTTAGCCAAGGTAAAGAAAATTTTGTTGAAATATCAGAAACGTGTTTCAGAATAAGCACAAGAATATGAAATAAAACGGGATACCTAATTTATTTGGCCAACAAAGTTGACCTCTGTTATGCTACACAAATGTTACAGTGACCTCAAATTTAGCAAAAGAGCAACAAGAGTCCTGTGAAAAGAGAAAACCAGTTTGAGATATAGTGCATGTGAAAACACTTCTCAGAAATTATCAACCTGGCTTTTTCCTTTGATCTTTTACTAGGAAGTTTTGACCTCCTACAATCATGTAACAGCTTCAGTGAGCTGAACTTGGCTTTTCACTGACCTCAGGTGTTGGATCTGCATGAACAGGATGGAGATTTTAAGTAGGGACATAGGTTTTGGGTTTGCTTTATTCCCCCCAGGTTTTACATCTTACATTCTAGACCTATTCCACCTAATTAGGGCTAAAGTGTATTAATATGGATTGATATTGATATTATGTTATAGGCAATACAGAGTGCATTTTAATGCTAGCTCACTTGCAAATCAAAGAAAAATAATCTTCAAAGGAAATCTTGCAAATGTAAACATTTCTCCTGATTTCTACAAGATTATATAACATGCATAATTGAAAGTATCCAGGAAAGCTTGTAGATGCAGGAAACCTTTTAAGAATGACCATAAGTTTAGAGCTTTTCATTATAAACTCTAACCATTTGAAAAACGTTTAAGTCCCTGTTCAGATCAGAGATCTATTACATTACCTTCATGGAAGTGTTCACATCCAGCCGGAAAAAGGGAGAAGTACTTCAACACAGCAGAGAGGTTATGGAATATTTACTATAAATTCAGTATCAGAAACACAGAAGCTGGCTTCATGATGCATCCTGAAAATACTGAGTATATCACTTCTATGCAGAGTTTTGTGGCTTCTGACAGACTTTGGATTTCTAATTGTTGGTCTCAAATGTGTTTTTAGTCAAGCAGATGTTACATTAGCAATAACCATAATGAATATAATCAATGAATGTTGCAGGTGTAATCAGTGTAAACTTAGAACAACCTTACTTTCTGAAACTTGCTGCAAGGTATCTTGCCACTGGCATTCGTGTGATCTGCTTGATGTTTACCTGGGATTCTATACAAACACAGAGGCAGATATTAGCTGTGTGTATAGCTGTGCCAAGCAGGACCTGAATCTTACTGTACATTGCACCCCCATTAGGAAAATGGGCATCACCCAGCAGTGATGCGTTGGAAGGGAATGTTCAGGAATACTGATGTAATTCTCACAAGATAATTATAATAGACATAATTAATAAGTTATTTATTTCAGAAGAGATTACCCAAAGTTGCTTCTTTGTTGTATGGAGTAAATAGAAATTGTCTTAAGAGATTCATCAGACTTCGCTGATTTTAATACCAGGCACTTATAAAATGTGTATAAATTACTCAAGATGCTAATTTGAAACAAACATTTTGTGAACATAAAAGTTACGAACTTTCTAAGTGATCTGAGACAATGATTTGACTTTTCCAGAAGTTAACCAAAACCACACAGGACTTCCATTTCCTAGAGGTAATGTTGATTTATTCTCTTTACTCAGAGTGATCAGTGGTTTAACTCCCATTGCTGTAAGAGGTATGCTGGCATCTACTGATCAGGCAATCCCTGTTTCTGCTATTTCATCCATCAACAAGGTTATCAAGGGCTGCATTTTTGCTTGAGGAAAGCAAACACATCACACTTTTCCACAGAAAAGGGGTCACATGAAGCAATTAATGGAAAAATACATTGGAAATAGACCCACAAAGCTCAAAACAAAAATCTTTTGAGATTAATGTGAAGTCAAGTGACAGCTTTTCTGTAAGAATATTATATTTATAGGCTTCCCAGGAGCTACCTTCCCTGTTACTGAGGATGTTTCACATAATGAACAAGAATCACCACAACAGTAATTAAATACTTCTATTTATTTTTTTTATTAATACATTATTCCCCACATATGAATAAAAAGAATCACTCATTAGATATTTATTGAAGAGCTATCAAAATAGGGTGCTATAGAATCAGCTGGTTCTTTTGGAAGGCAATCTGCTTTAGTATTATTCAGAAACATCACTGATGCCTACAGGATAATGAATCTTTTTTGCCCCAGCAAAAATATCCATAGTGGATCCAAGGCACATAACTGTATTAATTTTGTGAACCAGGTTTAACCCAGTACTCAGAACAGAAATATACCACACAAAAAGGTATAAGAATTATTATTTGAAGAGAAAGTTCATTAATGATGAGGGCAGAGTATGCTACTGCCAGATGCTGAATTATTCTACTGGTGAATATTAGAGTTTTGATTTCTTCTGGAAGAAGCTGACAATAGCATTTACACATTCATCAGACAACCACCTCTCCGTCAGGACTTCACACTCTCTGCTGTTGACTGCATGGAGCTTCTCCTTTTCCATACTTCGTAACAGCTGCTTGGACACTGCCAAGGACTGGAGGAGAGAGAGAGGAGCATTAGGAATCTAAGTTTTCTATACTTTAATGCTTCAGGAAATAACACAAAACCCACACTGGAATCCTAATCCAAATGCATTAACATCACATCTCAGCTTTTAGTCAACCTTTTCACTGCAAGTATTTCTTGCATTTAATTCCCAAGACTGCTAATAAGGTGGAGAAGGCTCATGGGAAGCAAATCAGCAGTCCACTAAGTGCTCATAACCAGAGTAGATGAGCATAAGAAGTGAAACCCATTCAACTGTCTGCAGTGTCAAATGCAACCCACATTATCAGCAGCTCACACAGGTGAGCTGACAGACTTTGGATTTCTAATTGTTGGTCTCAAATGTGTTTTTAGTCAAGCAGATGTTACATTAGCAATAACCATAGCAGTCTCCTTCAGTCCAAGGTAACATAAGACCATTGTGACTTCAGTAGTCTTGCAAAACCTAAACTAAGGAGCAGGATCACTGAGTTCAGCAAAAATTAAAGCCACCCAGCACCATCTTGAGCACCTGGAGTGCACACAATAAAATTAATATTGCAGAGCCTGTGGAAAGGTTCTTCAATATAAACAATTGCCAAAATAAAAACCTAACAGAAGCCACCCAAGGCACTCACAGGGACACTGCACGAGTGGATTAATCAGTTAATTTGTAAGGCTTTTCAGCGACTGCATCTCTGTGGACAGTGCACTGTCTTGGATGCAGACACAGAAGAAGAGAGGGATCTGTTTCCCAGTAGCAGAGGGACAGAGCTGTGCTTGAAGGAAAGTCTCATTATTTCAATTAAGGATAGGTTTGGCAGAAGAATTGGGAATGCTACAAGGCTTAGAAAGTGGAGAAAAATTTAAAATACTGACGTTTTTGGGGAGGCTTGCATAAGCTTCTAATCTTGCCCAAACTTCCTTCTGGAAACTGCTGTCGGGGAAGACTTCAGTCACAAGTCCCTGGGCACAGGCTTCTGCTGCAGTCAGCTTTTTATTGAAAAGCAACATCTCACTTGCCTATGTGAAAAAAAGAAAGTATGATTCAACAAGACACATGACTTGAGTAATCTGACAGGGAAGCTGCATGCTTCCATATCACATTCATTTTACTCTCTTGCTCGTTAATATCTGCCCTCTGAAAAGAACACAGAATCACAGGATAGATTTTTTATTATTATTATTACTGTTATTATTACCGCTATGATTAAGGACCTCCAGATACCGCCTACTTCAAAGCCCCTGCTTGAGCAGGGTACTCAGTCCCATCATCCAGGCCATAATGAAGAGGTTAAGCAAGTATTACACCCAGTGTCAACCCCTGGGCTTCATCACTAGGGACTGGCCTACAGTTTCTACTGTTCATTAGGACTGTACATATCTTTTTGAGCAGAGCTCCAAGGCTGCAATCTGAAATTACCTCATCATAAATGTGTTTGTTCACTTTTGCAGTGATTCTAAGATTTCTAGAATATGCACTGGCAGGCTGTGTCTCACTGAACAGACTACTCTTGATACTTGGATGTCTATGAAGCACTTGCTCTACTCTTTACAGATTTACACCCTGCTCAAAAAAATACATTATATTAATGCATAAAATAATAAATATTTAAAACTACCCAGATTTTTTTCTGTGGGATATCAAAAGAAGCAGAAAGGCTTTATGCTGTTCTGAGAAAATTTGGATTCTGCTTCATTTTCTTTCTCCTTCTTTCATTTTTTAGTTACTATTATTTAGTTTCCTTATTTCTAGAGTAGACAGAGAAAATAAGAGTATGGACAGACCACACTTGCTCTCATGGTCAGAGGATACCAACACACAAAGGTCAGATGATCCCACAGGCAGTGCAGACATTCTTACCTTGGCTAAGCCCATGATTTTTGGAAACAGGTAAGAAGAACATCCCTCTGGGCTCTGCCCAAGGTGACTAAATGGGCTGTGAAATGTAGCCTGGAAAAGAAAAAAGAACAAAATAAAGGAAACCTTACATCAGAGCATGCAATTAAAGTACTAGGATTTAATCTTAATTTTAAAGCTTCTAGTGAGACAAGAGTTCACCAAACACATCTGAACTGTTCCCATAACAGGCTTCAAATGCCATCTGGTAACAGTGCTTCATCCCCTCAATACACCCAAGAGCTGACTTTGTATAATTCCATTCCCTTATCCAACAACCCTATTAATGAAGTTATATTATTTGAATACAGCACTTAGAGAAACTAAAGTGTATGTGCAAAATCTTTACAGAAAGGATGTTCATGCACATCTGCCTTAAAAGTTACTAAATACATATTCCAAATAACTTTGTAGGCAAAAAGCATTTTTGCCTTTCTGAAGGCACACCAAGTTTATTCTTCTCCTGAAAAATTCAAGTGACAGAATTTTCTTTCCCCAAATTTTAAGCAAATCTAAAAAGAGCCTGTGCCAGAAATGCAGCAAGGAGTCATACAAAATAATACCATAATTGCAAGTTAGAACTGAACAGAGAACAATCTGTTAGAACAGAGAACAATGAACTTTGAGAAGGCTTCAATAAACTCGAAGGTAATAGGAAAATTCTCATGAAGGATAACCTAAGTGAAAGGCTAGGTTAGGTCATACAGAAATCCTCCAAGAACTGTTACCAAGGTTGCAAGCCCCAGTGCAGGTAGGAAGGTACTAACAGACTCCAAATAAAGAGCTTGTCATGGACTTTAAACGCAAATACACAGGAAGTGAAAACTATGTCAGACAATAAATATGAAACTAACAAAAGTATGCAGAGATTAAAAAAAAAGACAAACCACAAGGCAAAAATAAGATGCATTATATATACAACCAGTAAAAGGAATTTCAAGTACGAATTTCAAGCCATTCAAGAAAGAAGGATAATATTAACAGGACAAAACATTTCATGCTTATTTGGATTAAACTTCAAGTAAATCTATACTAACTGATGGCTATAAGGAGATGATATGCTGAGGGGAAGTGATTAGACTTCCAAATAGTCTTAAAAAAATGGAGAGGTATGAGTAAGAAGATACTATTGAATACAGACAAGTTGAAGTTTGTCAGGAGTAACCTGGTATGTAGCATGTGAGATACGATAGGGAAAACTGTTCCACTGGCAACTTTACAGTAAGGGATCCAGGTGTCAGATCAGATCACAAGTATGTAAATCAAATAACACAGTGGGACGTCACATCATAAATACAGCCTGCAGAATGTGGAGAAGTTCTTCTGCTCCACTTCACGTCAGTAAGACATGAGCTGGAGTGATGTGTCCAGTTTGTACCACTATGTTTAAAGAGAACAACTGGAAGGAGTCCAGAGGAATGGGACTGCAGGCCACATGAGGAAAAGCTGAACAAATGGCAGCTGATTAGCTCAAAAAAGGAAAAGCCTGAGAGAGAGAAGATAAACCTGAGATATATCAAACAGTCTAAGTACACCGATGGCTAAGGTTATTCTAAGAAAGGATGACAATAGTCTGTTCTTTAAACTGAGAAACAAGAAACAATAAGTTCACCCTGCAGCAAAAAAAGATCAGACGAGAGGGGCAAAAGAGGGAGAATCCAACACTTTACTAGTAAAAGAAGAGATCTATGGACCATAATTGACTGAATAAATCACACACATTAGACAAGCATATGTTAGGAGTGACAGTCATAAGTGATCTGTAATGAATTAATGCAGCCATTTCTGAACTTCCATTCCATAACAAACTTTTGTTCTCCCTTTCACACCTAAAAGGGGCCTTACAAACATCATTTCACATCAGCTTAGAAGAGGGGCTCTTAGAAAAGACCCTCTAAGCTGGAGTCAGTAACTTGATAAGCATAACTACAGCATGGGACATTTCCATGCATGTGAACCACTGGCTGATGCACCCCTGTGATGGTAATTAATACAGACAGGTAATTAATACAGACAGGTGTTCCGTGACCTGATACAAAAAGCCTTTAAACTTTTCTAAAGTGTTTTTTTCTCTCAGATTACTCCAAATCAAATAATACTTGATACAGAAAGATACTTAAAGACTGTCTTGGGATAAGCCATGTAATGTACTCACCCTGTCAGAAGCATAGACAAGGTCACACAACCCAAGGACTGTTACACAGATTCCAATAGCTGGGCCATTTACCACTGCAATCAGTGGTTTAGGAAAATCAATAAAATGACCCACAAAGTCCCTAGAGAGAAGGGAAAACAGAAGATGTAAGAAACACATCTCAAGTGTTTTTCATCCAATATAAACAAATTTCAAAATACATCATTAGACACTGTGTAACAAAACCCATGAGTTAGATAGAAACTACGTAGTGTATGGGTTTTGAGCCTTTCAGAAATGAATTCTGACAAAATAAGAACTATTTGAAACAACCGCATTTCCTTAGAAACTAAGAATCAAACATGTACATGTCAGCAGAGCTCTCCTAGTTCCTGTGATCAAGTTATGGAAGCGTTTTCCTCTTCAGCTACAGTTGCTGAATACAGCTCACTCGTAAGAGTCTTCTGCCTATACATCCATCCCAACTCCATCCATGGGATAACCATTCCCTTCAGACTCTGTTCTGCAGTGAAGCCTCAACAGGCATCAACACTATGATGTTACCACAACACAAAATTCCCTGGTGCTCTTCGGCAAAGGTTCAAGAAACAGCATTTGGTTTCATCTGACAGCTGCTTCTCCATCCAAGATGTGCAAAACGCATTGTCAAAATAAAAAATTTTCCAAAAGTGAACAGTGTTGTAAGAACTGCATTTCTCTGGCATCTCTGTGCATTGGTTGTAGTGACGCACTGTGCTTGTGTAATAACAGCACAGCAAACAGGCTTGTCACAAGAGCAAGGTGAAAGAGCATAAAGCACACGAGACCCTGCATTGTGCTGAACGCCCTACAAAACACTGAAGGCTGGAACTCTTGCCAGGTACACTGAGCAACATCTTCACAACAGGCTCATACTACATCATTATCACTTCAAGGGGAAATTGTGATCCACAGACAGCTCGCCTAAGCAAAAGCTGCAAAACTGAGTACTTGCAGTTCATCTTTAAAACATAAATCAAAAACCCTGCTTTTCTGTGTATTTTAGCTTTTCCACCAATTGCAAGTGCCTGAGGAAACAATCCAACTTGCAAGCATCTCTCACATGCAATCATCACATAGAGAAGTAAAAGAGAAGACAAAATCTGCTTAAGTAGAGGAAAAAAAAGAAACAGCCCCTGGTGTTAAGATGATATCCCTGATCTTCCTGGCCTTAGAAAATGAATTCATTTAACAGGTAAATTCAAGCTTAAAGGCAGAACCAAGATCTCAGAATTATTGGGCAATTTTGAACAAGTTCATTACACCTGACTCTATTCAAAGAAGTCTTGACATTTCCTGCATTTCCTGCTAGTGTAGACACTGTTGCAAAAATCCCACAATTTTTTCATATACAGTTAAAACAATGTTTTTGTCATTATATCTGCATGTACTTTGGGGACTAAACAATGAAATCAAGTTTTTAGCTGTAATGACTGTACTTAAAAAGCCTTACATTAATATATTTATTTCATACAATTAATACCCCATCTTCCCACATGATCTTTGTGTTTATGCATAATGGCGAACCCATAGACACAGTCACCTAAATAGATGAATCGTAGCATAACTGGGTTCCTGCTGTTGTGTTTTCTAATAATGCCTGCAAATTATCTTTTACCCTTTATAGTAACTTATGCATATATGAAACCAAGATGTTCTACTTGAGTAATACTGCTCCATCTTTTGCCATCTTCTCCATTTCATCAGGCTGGACATTAGTGAAATTACTCAGATCATTTCCACTACTATAGTAGTCTCCATTTCCTGCAGAGAACACATAGGAGTAAATGCACCAATGGTTTCTGAGTAGGAAAGAGAAGCTTTCATTTATTACATTTACAAAAGAATTTAATCCTGAGTGTCTAATATTATTAAGTAATTACAGGGATTTTCTCAAAGTATGCACAATATCTTAAGGACATCTGTGGTTTAAAAGTAAGTTTTGACAGTCAATTTGTTGAAAAAAACCAATCAATAAAAAGCCAAAGTATATTTACTGTGATGGGGAAAATGAATGTTCTTCTTTTTCTGTAAGTGTCAAATGGAAAAAATATTTTATTTCTTTCCCTGCATACCTCCTTCAGGGTTTGTTTTTTTCTGTCAGTTCGCCACTATTCAAACAATTAGATGTGAGAAACTTTTTTTTTAAACAGGACAAAGGAAATATAAGTTGATGCATCTCCCTTCACCCACCTTCAAACTGATGGAGGAATCAAAAGAAGACAGAAAAACCTATTTAATATGTGGTAGAGTTTCACATTTTTTATGGTCTATTTAGAAAGAGGCACAGCAGTCTAAGGATAAGACTGACAGCACTGCTTTGACATCATTGTACTGGAAAATGGATTCTTCAGTAAGAAACAGATAAGCTGGTATTCAATGTATAAGTCAGTTTGAGGCACCACCAAAAAAGCAAGAAGCATTTAAAAGCTAGACTGCATGACCTAGTTGCCTAAATCACCCTATGTTCCATGAGGACATTTACAGGATGGAACTTACTTTACACTGCAGTGCTCTTATGCACTGTGTGAAAAGGAACAGAATGGTTTGTGTAGAGATGTTTGCTATTGGCTCATAGCTGAATGTGTTAGACATTCCAGCTCCAGTTCTGTGAATCACCCTTATCTTGTAAGGGCTGTGGAGCCCGCTCATTGCTGCTAAAAGGAAATTCAGCATCCTGGGAATGGGAACCAGGTGCAGGAGAATTTGCATGCAATTATCTCAGAGTACACAGGTTTAAGCCCAAATTCACCTTGAATTCTCACTACTTAGTTGCCAGCCAAAACTCAAGTTTTGGCTAATTTCTTAAAAAGACACTTCTCTGCAACGAGGATGGGCCAGACAGGCAGCTACTCAAAAGTAATAAAGCCCTTAGGAGTATTTCATGTCCATCTTCTCAGTTGAGAAAGATGTTTTGATGTAACAGCAAGCTTGCTTAAGAATTTGAAACACCAGCTTGAACAACATTTGCCAAAACACTTTGGAAAATCTCTGGTCTATAATAGAGGAAAGAATTTCCTCACTTAATTTTATCTTAGTCTAAACACAGGTAGGTATTTTGTGTCAGTATTATACTTTTGTTTAACATAAAACATACCAGTAATAACTGCTATGGTAGAATCACTTTTTCCAGCTTCTTCAAGTGCTTTGATAATTTCTCTGTACATCTGCATAAAAGGAAAATCAACAAAGTACAAATGTGATGCTGCAAAAGAACATAAAAATGAGATTGACACTGACAAGGAACTCAAGAGAGATTAACTATATCCTTTTAAGTATTGAAAAATTTGTCATGCACAGAAAGTTTAGTATTACATGTGAAGTACTTCTGACCATAAAGATACACTCTCGCAATATTCAAATCTTCCAGTGCAAATCTAAAGGACAAAATAAGGTCCTTTGGAAAAACAAACACTGACTTGAAACAGCTGATTTCCATACAGCTGTTTAAGTGGACAAAATAACATACTAAAGAATTAGCAGCAGTGGGGTAAAGACCCTGTTCTGGTATCTCTGCAGTTGTGAACCCTAATGATCACAATGCTTCCAACAGGAGGGACTTACTCATGAAGGTAACTATGGGAAACAGAAGATCACCTACACATACATGCAGCAGTGCTGAGCCAAAGACTGCACAAATGCTTTTTTATACTCAAGACTGCAGTCAAATCTTGCATCCAAAACACAGGCCAGTCTTCCTGCAGTTTGCCATCTTAATTTAGTGTAGACCATAATCCTATATTAAGTTTGAAAGAAATCAAGAGACACAAAAAAGCCTGTTCTGTAAAATTTTAACTGAATTATTTCACTTGTTCATTTCATTTCACTGGATATTTATTCCTTAGGTTGTTGTTGGGGTCTGAATACTAGTCTCTCATTAAATTCAGACCACCATGCTTCATTCAGTACTGTTAAACCACTAGTAATGATTCTTTAAAGGTTTAAGTAGCTTATCCAGAAAGAAAAAAAATCATTAATCCTCCCAAGTTCATTTCTTCACCTGATGGTTGATGGCATTTTTCCTATCAGGTCGGTTAAACATTATCTTTGTGATATTGTTTTTGGTAGTAACAATTAATGTTTCATAGCCATCATGCCTGCCCTCTTCTGCAGAAGCATCTTTCTTCTGGCTAGCAGATTCTGCAGAGACCAGACTTGAGACAAGTTCAGCATATTTCTGTCTGGCATTATCCTGCAATAAAAGAAAAGATAGAGAAGAAAAAAGGGGAAGAAACAAAACCTTAAAAAAAGTAAGAAGAAAATAACACACACAAGATTATGAAAAACTAAAACTGAAATCAGTTACAGTATTAATAAAATGGGAACCTGGGTGGAGGGAGAGGGGAAGGTGACTGCTTCAGGACAAAAGAAAATTAAAATCTCCACTATAATATATTCCAATTAGGGAGTGAGGAGGGGAACATGTTGTATTTGAACACTGCAGAACATGCTTCAAGTCACCTTAAAAGCGGCAGCAATAGATTCACAAAATGAAAGTGCATAGACGGCTGGGATGATGACATTTATTTTGCTGAAAGAGTGCCCCCATTCATGACTAAGATTACCAGAGAACCCTCTGTCATATTCCCAGCACTTACACATTTCTATGGATCCTTTGTTTCTCCTTTCTATTTGGACATTTCCCCAACAAAAGTTTTTATTTTAGAATATGTATTGCTGAAAATAAGAGCACTGAAATGGATCTTACAGCATTCTACAATTGCTCGAAGACAAAAATTTTCACTGAAAACTATTTCAATAGCTTTCATTTTATTAGTTTTCACACAACACACAGAAGCCTAAAGAATCCTGTCTCCCTGTTTCTAAAGTAAGCAGTGATTTAAAAGAGTTTTAAGTACTTGGTTATTACAGCCTATTGGCTTGAAAGGATAATATATTTTGAACAATTCTATAATCCATAATGACTAGCACATGAAATTTTCTATTCACTCTCCACTCTAACTTGAAGAGCTGACTTTTCCTTAAGTGTTTCTTGACTACTCCTAAAAGCTGCAGGGCCATCTCAAAAATAACCCCAAAAACCCTAACTAAACAAAAGACCAAAATACAAAACCCCAAAAAACCCAAGGCAGAATAATATGTTATATTCACGAGATTATGCAACTGTGTTTTCTTAAAAAAAAAAAATACAAAAAACCTCCTCTATATTAAAGAATCTTTTTGACTGAGCTCAGCAAGCACTAGAGAGCAGCAGGCCTAATGCAGCACTGACACAGCTGATTTGAAAAGTTTGTTTCCTTAACTTAATAACAACTGAGGAAACCGTGGTAGCTATATGCAGTCAGACTCACTGAAGCCTGCATGAAAAGGGAATGCTTATGTATCTCTCCATCTTTATTCTTCCTGCTTGCTTCACTTGACTTCTCTAAAGGTTATGAAAGATATTAAAAATGTCAAGATATATTGAGAAAGAAAGAATGAAGAGAAGCTCTCAATACACCAATTTTTTCTAGTATTTCAGTCAACAGCATAAGAGACTGACTTTTAAAATGACAAAGTTATGAATACACTGAATTCAGAGATGGGGGTTTTGTTGTAAGAACTGAGAAGCTCAATCTATCTTTCTTAAAGAGAACAGAAAAATAGACCATAATGCAAAAACCACTACTTTTATTGGAAGTCACCACATCAGATCTCTTACACAGATACAAGCTGGTAGTAACAATGTAGAACTAGGTTTACACACACAAAACAAACAAAAAAAAAAAATCTCCAAACACTGAAGCAGTGAAGCGATTCAGGAATACAGTACAAAACATTCTGATGACTGAAGCAGAGTTGCTCAACTAGCATGCAATATTTTTAGTCATGAGTCACTCACTTAAAGACCAGGTGCTTCAAGGTAGAGCAATCTACAAAGTATCTAAGTGAAATGATAGTATTTGTCACCTGAGACAAACTTCCAAGAGAGTTCCATGCATCCCACTTGGCTTTCTTGACAAAGTCCAGCATACCTGGTTTTGGAACGTTGCAGGGACCTTCTGTAGCCTGAAAAGAGAGTGGAACAAACTTATTTAAGCCTTTGATTAAGTACAGATGATTTGGTAGAAAAGATGACGACTGTTCTGAATACTTACCTGCTCAGGATACAGCATTCAACTCTGAGACAAAAGAAATACCTACTGGTTGGAAAATATTCTGACAGTTCACATACCATGAGGTTTTCAGTGTCTGCTATTTCCTAGTATCATGTTGGGCCTCCAGAAACACCTAACCAATACGAGAGACACTGGTTTCCAAAACACCCATGCATGTGAAGATTTCCTGCCTCAAAAACTGTGGAAATTTTATACTTAAAAAGAAAGTTACAGACTTGTTAGCTGAGTGAAGAGACCATTGAATCGGATCTATAAATTTGGATCTTACTTCAAAGTTGGCTCTGCTATGAGCAAAGGTATTGGACCAGCCAAACTGCAAGAATCTGAGCTATCTGGAAGTATTCTATGATCAGTCTTCCTGAAGAAAAATAAACTATTGGAAAGAAATATTTCAGGTGGGAGGCAGGAAGGAAAGAAAGAATACATTTATGAGCTCACTATTATTAATTAGTAAAGCTACCTGGAACCATCAGCTGTCTTTTAAGTTTTTATTTGAATGAGCTACTGATTGCCTTCCTCGACATAACAAGCCTGTATTGACCCTGCAGTCAAGCCTGATGCACAAATACTTCCCCAAACACCAATATAAGCCCTGCTATGGACATAAAGCTATTTCTACAAAGGTGTCCTTTCATACTGTGGTAAAGAATAACCTTCACTCAAACTGTGGAAGAACAGTTCCTTGAATTCAAAATAAACAAACAAACAAAAACAAAACACCCCAAAAAAACAACAACAACAACAACAAAAAAACAAAAACAAAAAAAACCACCTACCATGACCATACTAAAGAAACAAGAGAAAAAAACCCCAGAAATCAGCTTTCAAACATCAACACCATTATATTACAAGCCCAGCTTACTGTAGATAAAACAAGTTTTAGAGGAAGTATAGAAAATACTCTCTTCTTCCTAGGCATAAGCCGTTTTTCAAAGCTGAGTCAGTATTATCATATGAAATGCCTCACACAATGGATGTAATTTAGCTGTATTGCTTTGAATAAAGGTTTCTACTCAAAGAATGAAAAAAAAAGTTTAGCTTCCCTCAGAACTTAGGCATTTTAAGTGGCTGACATTTCAAGAACAGAATTTGAGCACTTAAAATGAAGATCCTGTTAAGACACAATACATTTGAACCGCCTGTATTTTAAATAAATTTTACAGGTCCTTACCAACCAAAATAAGTCAAGACAAGTCAAGCCTACCTGTTTAAACAGAGCATAGAGTTTCAACTTAATTTCATTCCCAGGATCCTTCTTCAAAAGCTTCAGCTGTTCCTGAGCCTTTTGGAAGTCCTTCTGGCTGACCTGCATGGTGGCTGCAGTCACGTGCAGGTGAATTGCTGGAATGCAAACAGCTTGTGTTGGCCTGGGGGTAAGTGGGGGAAAAAAAAAAAAAAAATCATTACTAGATTTTGTGAAGACTAGAGGAGAAACGAATATGCTGCATTTTAAGACATTTAAAATAAATGTGAAACATTACAAACTGCACTAATCAAAACAGCAAGAAGAAAGACATTAAAAGTCACAAGAAAGTTGCTTTAGAAGTTTGCTTTTGCTGCAATATAATTAACCTTTGAAAATTATTTATTTTTATTAATTCTTTAAATCTCATCCCCTTGTACTCAGCACCTTGAATAATGCATTCCGTTCTGGGCCCCTCACTACAGGACAGACATTTTGGTGATGAAATGTGTCCAGACAAGGGAACAAAGCTAGTGAAGGGTCTGGAGCACAAGTCCTATGAGGAGCAGCTGAGGGAGCTGCGGTTGTTTAGCCTGGAAAAGGAGGTTCAGGGGGACCTTATCACTCTCTACAACTGCCTGAAAGGAGGCTGCAGCCAGGTAGGGGTGGTCTCTCCCCACAAGCAACAGCTGACAGGATGAGAGTGAACAGCTTCAAGTTGCACCAGCAGAAGTTTAGATTGGCAAAGAAAATTTTCCTAATATCCAGACAGGTGGTCAGGCATTGGAAGAGGCTGCCCAGGAAAGTGCTGGAGTCACCATGCCTGGAGGTATTTAAAAGATGTGGCTACGTGGCATATGGGGACATGGTTTAGTGGTGGACTTGGCAGTACTGGGCTAATGGCTGAACTTGATTGTCTCAAAGGCCCTTTCCAACCTAAGTGATTCTATGATTAGCAGCTTTATATGTCCACAAATTAAGATGAGTATGCAGCCCGTCTGCTCTTTGTAATCTTTTCAAGTGAATGTGCTTCTAGCTAGAAGCACTTCAATTTGAAAGCCTGGTTCTCCAATCAGGGCAGCACAAGTGAAGACTAATTTCAAAATATACTTTGGAAAAGGACTAGCTGTAAACCAACTTGTAGACACTTGAGAAAAAAATGGCAGTCAAAATATTTTGAGAGAACAACTTTCCACCAGGAAAAAGTAATTCCATCAAAACCTTCCCCAAAAATACCAAACCTAACCCAACTCCACAATGCTTTGTAACAGCAGATTTACTCCAGTCAAGTTTGGAATCAAAAGCCAAGAAGTCTAATAATTTTGATTTAATTCAAGAGGGCAAAAGCGTGTTGTCACAGCTTTTTTTTTTTTGTTAAATTGCAATATATGTTAAGCATTTTTTCTATTTTAAAAATGCTTGTAGTTTATGTACGAACCTTCCTTCTCTACTCTAGCAAAAGAAAAAAAGCCCAACTTTCCCCATTCTAACTTACAGACACACCTGTCATGTTAGAACATCATATACACTAGATTTCACAATCAGTGTCATTTAAAAAATTAATGAGTATCTCAGACGGAGACTGACAGAATGCTTAATCAATTTAATGTTAATATTTCAGTTACAGAACAGTCATTTTAAAATCATGGAAATTCTGCCTTTTTATACAGACCTCATGAGAATTTTAGAGAAACTCTACTGCCCACCTCAAAAATATCCTCATTGCTCTTATTTCTTATAGAAATTGCAAGCCTAAAAGTTGCTTGCAGAATACGTGAAGAATGCCAACTGTGTCCCATTAATTTCATTCCTCTTTCCTTTTATGCAGTTAGGTGGTTTAGGTGTCTTGTAAAAATGATTGTAAGATCTATTGGGTTTATGTCCTATTACACCCTTCTGTGCCAATAAAATCTAAGTTCTGGTATTTTGGAGATATCAAGTTTGAATGACAGACATGGAAAGAACATTTTCTATTATGCACAGAAATTCTTTCAAAATGAAAGAATGTGAAAATCTGCTTCAAAATCTTATGCCAGTTGCAAGAAACCTATCTGAACAATACAAAATGGAATAGGCTATCACAAAAAGTTGCAGGAACAGAAAGTCCTTTTACTTAGGCTGATCAGCTGTAAGCCTTTATTAAGACAGCAGCACACCCAGACAAACACGGGGTAAACAACTGTCACTGTAATCAGCATTCAGGCTGGTGTGTTCAGAAGACTCTGTCAGAGTGTAACAAGTTCATCCCTTTAACAGTTGGAAGGTTACTTAGCCAATTTGTGGACTTCATTTCCACAAGTTGGAAATGAATGAAAGACCTTCAACAGGAAAAAGCACACCTAAACAGATACAGATACAAGTTTTTAAAAATACTGCATCTCTTTGATTAGTTCTGGAACTCCAGGACAGACATGACACTTTCAGACCCTATTCCCAAACATGTTTATGAAGCTACATTTACAGGAAGAAGAAATGAGAGTGCAGGAAGAGTAGTTGTTTATTTTGGTTTAGCTTTTTTTCCCCCTCCGATTTTGTTAGCCATCTTCAAAACTACATGAATGCTACTGTCCCCAAGACGATCTGTGCATCTGTTACAAATTTTCTTGTCAGTCTAGGCAGTGACTGAGGTAGATCCAGTGTTTAAAATTGGAGATTTAGGTTTACACCATGTTTGACAATCTAGACTTCACTCCAGCCTGGCTGTGGATCATAAAAAGGATTTAAGAATCTCTTTTACATACAATTTGATAATGATCATAAATGAACAAAAGTCAAGGATGCAGTTGAGGAGAAGAGAATGCCATAGCAGCCAGTCTGAAGGTATGTACACACACATTTATGGTTAAGGTTGTCTTGGGGGATTTTTTTTGCATTTAGCAGGTCACAGCTCTCTTCGTTATTAAGGATGCAAAGCAGACAAGTTAGAAGAGGATGAGAAAACAATTGGTTGAGTAAAAAAAATCTGGCTAGGGAAAAGTGAAATGATCTTTGAGTAAGTCTAGACTCTGAGGAACTCTGCTCTTTGGTTATATTCACTGTTGCTTCTTAGTTAAAAAATGTTTGGCTAAAATAGTTATCTATCCACTTCAAATACTCCATCTTTCATTCTTCTTTTTCCCCTTACCTACTGATTTGTAATAGGAGATTGTGCAACCTAGGGGTTTATTTAAGTCTGTTTGTAAGAAAAGGCCTTTTATCTTTGATTCTTCCTTGCTTCTTGTAGCTCAATTCTCTGCAGGATATTAACGATTCACTCCATTCCTTCTGCCTTCTGATCTCTAGACATTTCCTGCACAGACATGCTCATCAATTCTTGAGACACTAAGGCTAAGCTGATTACTATGATTTCTCTATTAAAATAACAACAAAGCATGAAAACACAAAGGAAAAAGTAAGTTATTTCACAATTACTTCATCTTGGGCAGGACCTCATTCTTCAGAGGCACACAGGAACAGCAGGAAGAGAGCTCCTCCACCCCAAGTAGATAACACAAAGTGAGGAGATGACTCAACACCTCTCAGCACACTCAACAGGGCTGCCACTCTGGCACTGCACTGTGGTGCCATGCCACAGTCCCAAGGACAGAAAAGCAGGAGAGGCAGCTGCAATACACTGTGGGACAACTTGCTCCCTCTCTGTGACACCGAGTCCTTTTTAGTCACTCACTGAGCAAATCCATGCCCCATTTTAGCAGCCACACAAGACTTTGTGGAAACCACACAAGGCAGGTGGAGAGACTGGAACTCAACCTACAAGTTTTCAATCCAAGCAGAAAAAGAAGCCTAGGAAAGACAAACAAAAAACCCTCTGTATTTCCTACTCACTGCAACAAAGTGAAATCATTTCCTTCACAAAACTTCCTGTTTATTGCCCTGCACCCTGTGGCCAGTTAGCTGCCACTGCCCCACTGCTACAAATTACCTTTGCTGTAGTGGCACCCACAGAAGAGTGGTGAGGCCTTGGCAACCTCCCCCAGCTGGGTAAAAAAACAGCTCCCACCACAGAAGAGAAGCAAGAGGAGTCACAACTTGGCAGAGCAGTCAGAGTCCACGACAAATGCCTGGGCAAGACCAGTCACTGGGTACTTCGCAAGCTGTGCACTCTGAAAAAAGAAATAAATCCTGGGCATCACTGCCTGAACTTGAAACATCCAGGCTGACAATCATTTTATATTTATTCCCTTGCATCAGATATCTCTTTATTGCTGTTCCGTTGCTCAGGATATCTTGGAACCTTCACCATTCATCTATTCACTCTACCTGTTCACTTAAATGTCTCTTATCTCAATAAACATTCAAATGTAAGTCTCTCAAATTTAAGATTTCAATTACATTGAAAGTAATTTCTCACTGTTTATATGATTCACGAAAAAACTGCAAAGCCTCTTAAAGGCAGGCCTCTTGTTTCTGTGTAGTTCTGTCACTTGCATAAAGACTTTTAAAGAGTTAAAAACACCAACATTTTGTAAAATACTGACTGCTCACTTTCTAACTTTTAAAGCAACACAGCAGTTTCCTCATTAAGATTAAACAGGTGTCAAAAGATGTCTTAGCACAGGAAACATCAGACACACTCAGCAAAAGAAAGGGATGGATATACCTGAAATTCATCTTCCATTTACTTAGTAAAAGTTTTCTTTTAGACGTTAGTAGATCCTGGAGAAATAAAGCACATAGAAAAGCAGATAAAATCCTATTAGGATTAAAAGCAGCGGGTGGTGCTGGATACACGTGGGTTTAAAACTCCTGACAGAAATGGAAAACACTCATTTTACAATACTTTAAGTAGCTTTAGGGAGACAAGGTAGGAAAAGAACAGGAAGTGTTGTTAGACAGAAGCAATAAGTACATTAAACCGTCACTTGGATGAATCCTGGAACATCTTTTCTCCATTATGTGTAATACTTCAGATAATGTATACAACGTGCCTTCTTTGCCATGATCACAATCTCAAGGTGCTGTCATCTTTCCATTGCTCCTTCCACACACTCTCATGAAGAATAGTGAAGGGCATGGTACCCCTTGCTATTTCGCACACACAAATGGTATTACAGCATCATAAAGTGGCATTATTTCTGCTCATGTTCTTTCCATCTTAAGAGAAAATTAAATGAAATACTGGTTTGCTGCTGCTATTGTTTAGAGTTGTACGGATTGGTTTTTGTTGGGTTTTTTTACTTATGACACAAAGCAATCGATTCCCACAAGCCTCAAGGTGCTAAGTGTTCAGTTACAACCTAAAACAAGCTTCTGATTGCATGCCTGTCCAGTGACCCTGCAAAGAAGAGACAGCACATGCTTCCCAGCCCAGCCCACAACTAATTTGCAGGCACCAGCCAGACCTTCAATTCTTCTACAAGGTTCAGGAGCCTAAAACCTATCCCAAAAGCTTCACCTGCTTCAGCACCAGCAAGTGCTGCTCCTAGGGGTGCTGCGAAGTCACACAAGAGAGTTCCAACCAAATGAGAGTTCTTGCACCCTCCCTTTCCTCCTTCTGTTGGAACACATCCATCCACAGCAAGGAACCATGCATGCTCCTTGCCTCCTTGCCTGGGTGACTGGGGCGGTCCTTGCCTGCTGGTGCCTCGCCAGTACCACTCCAACCAGTTTCAAGCTTCATTCCCCCTCTTTCAGTAGCACTTCTCTCATTTTGATCCTTCCTTAAAATTATCCCGATTTTCCTCCCCAGAGGGGAAAAGGGATCTGAAGAAGAAATCACAACTTTGGATCATTAGTTCAGCTACATCAAGGGGTACAGGAGCAGAGCTGGTTGGAAAGCTTGTGCCCATTGGCAATTGCAGCAACTGTTAGGAAAGGAGGTGTGTAAACGGAATAGAAACCTGTATTTAAACTGTAACCATGAGAAAATGAGTGGACCATCTGAAAAATGAACTTTAACCTGACACACCAACTTCTCTCATGCACCCTGCTCCCAAGCCTTCATACCAAGATTAAAAAAGAGAAAATTTGATTACCAAATAACGACAATGAGCAAAGCATTAGTAGTACCACACTTCTTTGTTAACTACGAAAATAACGTTTATAGTTTTCCATAGTCACTTGCAGTATTTTCTGCATACAGTAAATTTAAAGTTGTACTTCACTTTATTTTGCTGACAAGAGGAAGCTATTATCTATGTTGTTAACATAAAAATGATAAGAAAATTTTAATCTGCAGGTTCCCCAAATTATCATTCATTATGCCATTGGATATATTCTACCGAATCCAAACAGATAAAAATGTAACATTAAGGCCTCATACATTTTTTACATAGCCCGAGCACTTACACAGCAATATAAGAGCTCTCCCCACACAGCTTAAAGTGGAGAGGGCTCATTTCTGCCACTTCTCTCCAGTCATTCTCCCCATACAAGCTACCTAGACCTGAACTGGGAAAAAGAAGAGACACCTGACAATGCTAAAGCAAACTGAATATCCTGTGGCATGTTTGGAACGCTCATTGCTCCTTTGCTGTTGGGAAAAAAAAAGGAGAGGTGTGGAGAGCACAGATGGTAAATTTACAGATAAATTCTGGGTAGTTTCTTCTGGCTGTAGAAGAAAAGCAACCCTTTCTTTCTTTACACCATCTTATTACAGGCTGCTCCTGAAAAAATTCAGATCATTTACCTAAATACACTATTTCTCACCATATACTCTCTTCAGGTTTTTTTTTTCTCGCTACTGAATTATTTTGTTTTTCATGTGTGCCGATCGAATCAACATGACGCCTGCTGCTGTTGTTAGACTTTTAACTGCAAAGCACTCTTCCTCTATGTTGTACAGACAGATTTTCTTACAAAGAGAAGTTGTCTAGTAGGCAGTGACATTATACTAAAACAAACCTCAGCTTGACAATTTTTACACTAATAAAGGCAAATTACTTCAGGTTTTTATTTCTAGGTCTGTCCTTTCAAGTTTCTTCTTTTATACTGGGAAATGTGGAGTAACCACATGAACACCGTCTGAAACTTCTGTCATCCTTAAAGAGTCTGTGTCTGCTTCCACAACCATCTCGTGAAAACTTCTCCCCAACTGTATACACCTCTTTGAAGATCCTCTGACATTACTTAAAACTAAAACAATTCAGACGATGGATGAAATGTCACAGAATCACAGAGTTAACTACATTGGAAAAGACTTTTGAGCTCATCAAGTCCAACTTGTTACCTAACACCACCTTGTCAAATAGACCATTCAGAAGACAGGAGGGAGCACAGCCAGGACAGCTGACCTCAACTGGCCAAAGTCTTATTCCATACATTGCAATGTCATGCCCAGTGTATAAACTGGGTGGAGATGGCTGGAGGCTGCTCCTTGGGTCCAGCTGGGCATCAGACAGCAGGTGGTGAGCAATTTTATTGTGCATCACTTGTTTCTATTGGGCTTTATTCTTTTTTCTCTCCCATTTTCATTCTAATTAGTATTAGTAGTAGTAGTATTAGCATTATTATGTCTTCTTTCAATTATTGAACTGTTCTTATCTCAAGCCACGAAGTTTAGCTTTTCTTTCTGATTGTCCTCTCCACCAGAAGTGAGGTGGTGAGTGAGTGGCTGCATGGTACCCTGGCTGGGGTTAAACCAAAGCAGTCCTTTTTGATGCCCAATGTGGGCCACAAAGGGTTGAGAAAACAACAGATCAGACCAGACCATGGTAGAACAAATTTGTTAAAAGCATTTATTAAATTAGGTTAATAGTTGCTGGTTACAATGCTGTTCCATTTGCTCAGAGTTGCCACACATGTGCTCACAGTCCCTGCTGCATCCATGAAGTCTTATCAGCATAAAAGTTATTCTCTAGAAATCAATGCATGCATTTGGTTCATTTGGGGAAATACAAAGTTTTGCTAACCATGGCGATACCATGAAGGAGTTGATGATTCAGTAGACAGAACTCCAGCCTTCCTAAAAAGCCATACGGAAACAACTATCCCTTCCTGTTCCACTGGAACAGTCCCTGGCAGTACCCCACTATACTGCAGCATGGAGTAGCTAAAATTTATTGTTATCAGGCAATAAGAATGTTTCTAGTGTTCTCATATTTCCAATGCATCTAACTAGTAGAAAAGATCAGTTTAAATACTCTATAGCCAATTTACTTACTGTTACTTTAATAAACAGAAAGAAATGGAAGTCAAATTATTTCCTCCTTTACATTAGAATGTTTCAAAAGTTGTTCTAAACAAGTTTGGTGTATAAATCCTTATCAGCTTTCACTATTTTACACTCCTACACTGCTTTGACATATAAAATCTTGAGGATAATTATGTGTCTGTTGGCAAACTGAAATGCTGAATCACTGTTGTTTAGTGCAAGTGGTTCAGCTGCGCTTGATAGTTTCTTTTTCAATATTAAAGAATAGTGAAGAATGAAGGCTCTAGATTACCATTCACTCAAATATGAAATGGTCTGATCTTTGTGCTCTACACAGACAGAGTTTTATTTTATTTATTCTCTCATCACAGCTGCTAGGAGGGAAATTAGGATCATTTCCTGAAATCTCCACAAGAACTCTCTCTTTCCAGCAGACTTAAGTGGACTGGATATGGTGAATGGCTAAAGCATGAGAGAACCTCCTGTATATCCTCAGTCTGTGTAAGACATCTCTACAGGCAGGAAGATTTACATTCAGATATCCTCTGAAACACATTCAAAAGTTAAAAATAAGAACATTAGCAGAAAAAATACAAGCTGCAATACTCATACATATGATATTTGTTGAAAATCACTGAGAGTTTATTGCAGCATTTGGAGAGTAGCAAACTCAAATAAGTTCCTTACACATCCTTATCCAAGGTGACTTAACAAAAAGTTATGAACAAATACTCAAAATAATTTTGCTGCTAATGGAGAAAAGAAAAAGACATTTTGATTTGGCTTGCAGGGACAAATCTTGTTGGCTATATGGAGAGCAAGAAAACATGTACTTTCATGTTAATGGCTTATGGCCAATGTAGATAGGTTTCTTGACAAGGATACAATCAGCTGCTGGAGCTTCCACCCACATTGACTGCCACTCCTCATAGTGCAGCTGAATCAGTGAAAGGAAACAAAAATTTTGTCTGAAGCTTACTTTCACTCCTGAATCCCTGACACCTAGATACAATGGGGTCGGACACCAAGAACACTGAACAAGACAGTAATGAAGCAGTATTTGCCAATGGCTTATCCTGTCCAAATCCAGTGCTCTTTCTGACAGCTTAGAATTAAACACTTTCGGTCTAAGCACAACGTAGCACACTGCTCTTGGTTTTGTCAGTATTTCCAGCACCAAGAATCAAACAAACCAACAGGTGTCTTAAAGGACCTGGGGCAATTTACTCAACAAAAATCTAATGATCTGAAATGAAATTTATACACATTCCAAGGGACTTCACATCATATCTTACCAAGACAGTGTAAAAAGCTTAAATTCTAGCTTTTAGAAGGCTGCACCTAAAGCAGCAGCTCCCAAGAGAGAGGTCAGAGGATCATGTTGAATTGTGTAAGTTATTAGCAGGGATGGGCAGAATCATATTGGCTTCTGCTATCATTGTAGAGATTATGAAGAATTATTGATTTGGGAAAGAGGCGGAGAACCCATATAACTTGGAAGTTCTTCCTCTGAATAGACGTGTGTTTTATCTGGCATCTTACTGGCAATTAAGAAAAACAACACAAAACCAAAAAAATATTCTTTTGTTTCAGAAGCAGGCTGACTATACAGACATATTTGAAGCAGTAAGCATTTTACAAGCATGTGTATCATGGTATGAAATATTTGTAATTAAAAATTTACCCTGTTTAATGGTTAGCTTTTAAGGAACAAATTATTCAAGAATTATCGGCCATTGTATAAGCTATATACCTCTTATATCAGACCTTATAACAAAATAAATATTATCAGAACACCTTACCAGAAAAACAGCAGCCACTCTTTTGGAGGGCCAAAGAATCAGCAAAGAATCCATACAACACAACATTTCTAGTCCTCAATAAATCATTTTTATTCCCAATTAAGAATGGAATCCCTTTTACTCAAAACCAATGAGGCCCCACCTGGATTACTGTGTCCAGTCCTGAGTTCCTCACTACAAGAGAGGCAAGGTCATATTGGAAAGAGAATGGGAAAAAACCATGAAGATCATTAAAGGTCTGGAGCATCTCACATAGGAAGAGAGTCCTAGAGAACTGCGATTGTTCAGAAAGCAGTGTTCCAAGACAATCCATCCCCAAGACCTCCAGACACCTTGGCTTGATATTAGCAATGAACTGTGAAATCCAGCTCAATTACATACAGCTTGCTGCATTGGATTACATTGTGTTGATTTTTAACTGCTGTATATATTTCCATTCAAAACAGTTTAAGAAGGTGCTTAAATAACATCATAATTTTATCAAGACACTTTTCTGGAAAACTACCCAATCATCTCACCACTACATTTTGTCTTTAAGTTGTATTGGGAAACCAGCATGTGCAAACCCCTGCAATTAACATAAGTATTTGGAGAGAGAGCCTCCCATTAAGAGATTTAGTTGTTCATTTTCCTTTGACAAGTTAAGCCCAAAATTCAAAACACAGTGGATTAGTTTATTCCAATAGTTTATTCAATGCTTCAGAATCCTGGCCCTTAAAGAAAAAGAGAAATTCAAGAACCGTGAAGACCCTTTCTCAAAAATACCTTACAAATGTTAGGGGAAGCTGATTTTACCAGTATTTTGCAAAAAAAGAGAGATAAGACTAAGCTTGGGGAAAAAAGTTTAAAATTGAGGCAGCTATGTGCTCCACTTGCTTTTCTGGTGGCCAAGCAAGGGTCTGTGACCCACATAACTTGGATCACAAACATCAACTAGAACTAGAGACCCAACCTACCAAAGGGTCGTTTGCAACAATGAGCATGGTTATCTCGAGCAGGTGGAGCAGAGTAGAGTACCTGAGCACTACAGAATCCAGCACAAGCCAAGGAGAGCTGATAAATGGAAATCTGTCACAGAAAAAGATGCTGGTTGACAGGAAATAGCAAAGAGCTGAGCAAGGCTAGTGTGGCCTGAAATACAGCACCAAGAGGCACAACTTTTAGAGAGTCAGAAACCAAAACGCATGAGCCTGTGTAAGATAGCAACAGAGAGTAAAAAGCGTACTCCTCAGGGCTTCCCTGGTGTACTATCAGGGTATGTGTTTTGTACTGTGGATAAGACACAACCCTTGTACACGGACACATTTCCCATGTCAGTGAGGCAGGATGCATTCCCACCCAACTGCTAGCGAGTGGGGAAGTTGGCAGGCAGACGTTCAGGAGGCTGCAGGACACCTGCTGCCTACGCCACACTGAGATCAGGTGGGAAATGAGACCCAACTCGCCTACATCTGGGGAAATGTTTCAGGCATAAAAGCAACTTCTACTGCTAGCACCAGGGGTTTTAGTTCAGACCCACAGGAGACTCAGGAGTGTCTGCGAACAGAGGTTTTAAGAATATCATCTGACCTATTACTTGAGAGCAACACTACAAAAATCCAGTCTCCCTCCTTGTAAAAAAGAATTGGATTACGGGTGACTGTAGACAGTAGGAAAGGAAAGCAGCTGCTGCAATACAGAAATAGGGCCTGGTAAGAGAAAAGTGGGTGAAAAATGAGGAGGCAATAGCGTCCTTTATGCTCAGCCAGCATAAGAACGTCACAACAAAGCTACAAAAATTTGTATGTCCATATCCAACCACAACTATCTGAATAGGAGTGACAGAAAGCACTAGACATTTCCCATTACAAAGATACAAAGCAGACTCTCTCTCTGAGGCCAATTAGGTCCTCATGGCCAAACTTGGCAAAAACAAACAGAACAGAAAGGGAGATACCACCAGACTTACTGGTCACCTCCAGGATGACAGCAGCCTCAGAGGTTTTCCGCAGGGCAAGGCTAACGTCCTCTGGGTACGCTGGCATCCACAATTCTCCCCGAATGCAGGAAACTACTGTATGTCTGTAGCAGTGGAAGACTGTTTTTACATGCTCCTCACATATTAAAAAGAAGAAAACAAAAACCTGTGATGCAGGTGATACACCATTATCAGAAAACAAGAAGTCCTTTCAGGGAATGACCTGGAATACTGAACTGCTTCTCACTGAAGGAGGCCCCTGAGCAGAGTCATTTGATGAAGCAAGAAATAATCACTCAGCTGCAAGAGATCAGTTCTTCCTCCAACCTCAGTGGCCAGCTTCCTCACAAAAGCTCAGTTTTGGGGCAAAGACAAACCCTCTGGGCCCTAAAGACCCAGGACTTATATCTGACTGGCTTACTGAGAAGCAAGGCAGAAAAGAGCCATAGCTCTTTTCTGTGGGTCTACAGGTCTGCAGTGAGAGAGAGGTAAAGGAGGAGGTGGAAGGGTTATAATGTCCTGCTTTGCCATAAATGTATCAAACAACCCTTGATATAATGACTAACAAATGCAACTGCACTATCAAGTAAAGGGTAAGCAATTCAGGAAGCAGGATCATTAACTCTCAGGCAGAAGTACAAAAGGGCTGCAGAGACTGAATAAGGACTGTTGTGTGTTGTGCTGGAATTTAACAGGACCTGAGCTCCTGCTATGTGGGTTGGCTGTAAACATCCAGATGTTTTGTCATGAGATGATGAGAGGATGCCAAGAAGAGATCCGGAACACCGCTCAAGAGACAGATGGAAGCAAACTTGAACTCTTAAGACTGCTGCCTCCCAAGCTGAAAAGCAGATACTAAAGTAAAGAGAGATTTACTGTAAGCAGGAAGTTTTCCAGGCACAGGGAAAGACCAACAAGGCTACAGAAGCAAAGAAGCCAACAGTGTAAGACAAAATTAACTCGTTTTCTATTTACTTTACTTAAAGACCAGCATTTAATAGAAAAAGGGTTTTCTGAGAAATAAAAGAGTAGCTCATGAAAATTCATCTTCAACAA
This sequence comes from Dasyornis broadbenti, assembly GCA_013397935.1. Classification (NCBI taxonomy): domain Eukaryota; kingdom Metazoa; phylum Chordata; class Aves; order Passeriformes; family Dasyornithidae; genus Dasyornis; species Dasyornis broadbenti. Next base: position 410,328 of record VZRN01002333.1, read on the forward strand.
GATCTGGCCTCCTTTAAAGTTGCTGAAATACCTGTACCAAGGAACACACTAGGAAATTTGGGCATTACTGTGTTACTGTTTCAGTTTGACCAGGAGAGTGCTCTTGGAGAAAGTCTCTGAGTGTTGCCAACTCCATTCCCTTGGATTGTGCTGCAGAGCTGTCTTGGCACATACAAGTTAGATCTCTTCTAGACTACAGAAAACCAGGAGATGTCTTCTGGCCACTGACAGGCATTCAGTGCTGGAATCACACTACAACTAGCCTGAAGGAAACCCCCAAAACAAGGATTGCATGGATACAGGTTCTTCAGCAGCAAGCATTCAGAGCTCAGTGATCTGACCTACACTAAGTGCAGATATGGCCTCACAGCAGCAGTGTTGTGGGGCATCCAATCTCAAACAGCTGAAAGCAAGGACTGTCAAATGTGTACAGCCCCAGCAAGACTCTTCCAAACATGCATTTGCGTCAGCATCCCACCGCCTTAGACAAATTTAAACTTGAAATATTACATATTGCAACAGAGCAGGACAAGCGCCTGTGGAACTCACAATTCTGTGTCTGAAAGGATTATTAATGTTTTGCTTAGAAAAACAAACAAATCAAAACAACAAATTAAGAGAAATTCTTGAGCTTTGCCTTTATATTTGTACAAGTCTTTCTCTTTCAGTATTCCACAGATATGACTCTTTTTTCCAAGTTTAGACTGCAAAAAATGCTTTCTAAATTCACTGGCACAGCAATGTTGCCAGTGTCTTTGACAGAATTGTATGCATACTGCTAATATAGAAAATAAAGCCTACCTGTCTGGTGCTCCACCATTGGAAAAACTGCACTATTTTTCTGTATTATATCCATAAAATACTAAAAATACTTATCCATATTTTATTAATCATATGATATATGATGCATAAAATTTCTATCTTTATCCATATTATTTTTATCCATATGAATCCATTGATAACAATTTACAAACTTATGTCTCATACATCTGACTCCACCAGCCTAATGATGATCAGCCTGCTAGTCTTTTATGTGTTTTCCCAGTTTAGAACTGCTTTCCCTCACTCTCATTGTAACAACCTAGCTACATTAAGTTAATATTATTTAGCTGAAAAGGCTTGTCTAGAGAGCTTTTTTTGAAATGAGGGCAGAAGACACACAATTCTCTTTGTTTGTCCCTCTATCTTTTGTGATGTTCATGGACTTACTTCTAATAAATTCTTACAAAGCTCTGGGTAAAAAGTATTACTATTTAATGCATAAATGTCTTACAGTCTTCTGGTCAAGATGCATTCATGCCTAACTGAGATACTTGGACACTTGAGTAAAAGCATTTCACTTATGAACAGGTGCATTATAACAGTCAAATTTGAATGTTGTTAACAATCAGGGTATCATATAGCTTTAAATCTATTGGTATGATGAAGTCTGCTTTACTATTCTACTTAGGAACTTGTTTATCAGGTATACTTAACACACCAAATGCTTGCTTTTCCCTGAATATTAAGCTATTTTTGATAGGAAGAGGAAATCCTTTGTGACTCTTATTCATATGCAAGCAATTGTACAGTGGAATTTCCAATTTAGCCATTTTCAATAAAAATGTTAATCATGCAATTCCAAGTGTAACTGTAACTCAAGCCATCCCTTCTGCTATCCACTGCCCAGCTAATACAGAAGGTACACAGCTGCTGTAGCGCACTCCTGTATATGACACTTTCTTTGGAAACAGCTTAAAGGTAACATGTAATAAATAAGTGTGTAGAATATACTGAATGATAGTCTGGAAAGCCAAAATAGTGTGAGCAAGAAGCTCTAACTAGCTGGTCACACAATTAAGCCTGGTTTTGTCAAGGCCAGGCTGGATGGGGCTCTGAGCAATCTAGTCTAGTGGAAAGTGTCCCTGCCCTTGGCAGGGGCTTGGAACTAGATGAAGTTTAAGGTCCCTTCCAACCCAAGCCATCCTATGATTATATACTCTATGGGACTGATGAAGGAAAAGAAAATATAGAAAACAAGAAAAGGCCAAAATACACACACTTCTACACATTTCAGTACGGTTTTGGATGCCTCACCCCCAGTCTAACCAACAACTTTTTTGGTGGCTGAACATTGGCCTCAGGAAGTAATCAAACACAGGTTTCCCCCTCCCACGCTCTGTTCTAACACTTAAAGGTGGTTGGTACGGCCGGAGGTATCCCCAGCTCCAGCAGAAAGCGACCTCCCCCATGTTTAGGATGAGTGCGGCGCCCGGGCCGGTGCGCTGAGACAGGGGCCATGCAGGGAACGCCAGCCAGGCTCATCCCGCGGCACGGCCAGGGCAGCTCCTGCTCTGCACGCCGAGCCCCGGCTGGAGGGAGCTGGGGCTGCCCAGCCCCCGGCACGGACATCCCCGGCCCCGCCGCTGCCAGGCCGCCCCGTGAGGGGCCTCGCCGGGCACCCCGGAGCCTTCGGGACTCACCTCGTCCCGCAGGCCGACCGCCAGCACAGCCTCCGGACGAAGGTCAGAGCCGCGGACGCCATAACCAGGAGAAGGGAAGGCGGGATGGGGGAGGAGACGGCAAACCCCGCCCTACCGGAGCCTCCGCACCCCAGCCTCGGGGCTGGATCGCAGCCTCCATCGCCGCGGAGGGGGCGGCCTGAGGGCGGGGCTGCGCCGGGGCTGGGGTAGAGCTGCTGCGCGGGATAAGCTGTTGATCTGGCGGGCGCTGCGATGTGTGGCAACGGTGCGGGGCAGTGGCCGAGAATTGCAGTCATTTCGGTCGGAAAAGAACTCTGAGATCACCGAGTCCAGCCTATGACCAAACACCATCTTAGCACATTCCAATGTTTAACAACTTTTTTTCCGTGAAGAAATTCTTCGTAATGTATAACCTGAACCTCCCCTGGCGCAGCTTGAGGCTGTGTCCTCTCATCCTGTCAGTTGTTGCCTGGTAGAAGAGACCAACCCCACTTGGCTTCAACCTCCTTTCAAGTAGTCGCAGAGACTGATAAGGTCACCCCTGAGAGTCCTTCAGGCTTAACACCCCCAGCACCTTCAATACTGATAATAAATGATGGAAGGCAGCTTAGTGAGCTCTTCCACCAGCTCCCTCAATACCCTTCGATGAATCCCATCCAGCCCCTTAAACTTGTGAGTGTCTAAAGGTGCTTTAGGAGCTGCTCAGGACCCTGAACTCACTCACAGCGAGGATAACAAAAAGACCAGGCAGTTCCACACGCTGCAAGTTCCACTGGGTCAGAAATGGAGCTAGCTGTGGTGCGAACCTGGTGGGCAGCCAAGGTCACCACAGCGGTCAATGGAAAATGAATTGACATGAAACCAGGACCCTTTCATGGGCAAGTCATGGACTTGTCTCACTCTCCCTAAAAGCAGCTTATAATGGACATTGCATCATTAATTAGAGCCACTAATTGCACTAGCTTTCTATTTAGGTGGTTCCTAAAATGTTTGCTTTGTTGTTTGTCCACACAAATCAACTGGCAGGCTGCCGGTCGGCCTGGTGTCTGTACCTTAGTGGCACTGGCACTGTGTAAAGGCAGAATAAACTCTGGTGTCTGCCCCATCTAACCGAAAAGATATCACTGTTTTTGCTCAGCTTTTGCTCTTTAGGCTTCAGTTTCCGAAGTTTTCCTTGCCAATGTTACCTCTCCTATGAAAGATGTTTCTGTGTTTGCTTAGGTGCTCTGAACATCCTCACCGTTCAGGTACTTTGCTCTATTAGTTTCCTTTCAAAATACATCCAATAAAATCACCGTTTAGTCCTGGGGATTTTTCCCCTCCCCAAAAGTAAATGCATTTAAGACTCTCCTCAAGGATAAATGTTTTGAAGCTGCCAATGACCTGTGGGGTTCTCCCTCCTTAAATGTTTGATTACAGTTTTCCAATAGTTCATAACTGTTAGAGACTAACAATCACGATGGCAAGTTTTATTCCCCTCATACTGTGAAGGTCATGATGTGTGACCCTGGTCAAATCGCTCGTACCTGACTTTTTCTGACATAACCTTGGGTTTCAAGTACAGGTGTTCTTCTTTGAACTTGATACACCTTGAATCTTGTTCGTGATTACAGATCCAAAAGCCTGGCATGTCTCAATATCAAACACAACCTTTACTGGTTTACAGTTCTACTAGGCCTACTTTAAGCAGGTATTTGTTTGTGTTTTAGTGTTTCAGTAGCAATTTCCATCTCTACTACCTAGGGCTGTGAAGTGAAATTATTTCACATTTGTAGAAGACTTTAAAAGCACCCTCCTGAAGGTGTTGTAGTAAATGTTCTTGTTGATTTATATCCTTATTTTCCCCTAATGAAGCAAAACTCACAGCTTACAAGTATGTAACTTGTTAGAGACAATATTTTCAACATGCAAAGACAAACTATGGGCTAAGTTTTGCTCTGAGATACAGAAACAAAATTTATTCTGTGAATAAGAGGAGAATTTGGCTCTAAAATGCTAGCATTGGTTTTGTCATGTGATAGCAACACTTTTTTTTTTTTTTTATAACCAAAATCTTATGCACACAACCATTTTAGTCTTGTTATTTGTAAAGGCCAGAAAAACCACTGCAGAAATGTAATGTAATGAATATCATTTGAAAGTTTACTGTAGTAGTATTGTTAGCACTAAAGTAATGAATCTAGAGAGGGCTCCCTGGAGGACTCATTTAGTAAGTTGCTTCAGATTTATTGTTTGACAAACAATGCCTTCATGGTAATGCCCTCTCTAGCATTTTATTATTAATGGTAAGATGAAGGTTTCTTCCAGGCTGCATTTTTATCCTTGAGTAAAATTCTCATGTTGTTTCTTTTAGTTCAGCTTCACATTTTGTGCTTCTGTGTCTAGAAGCTACAAGAGAAGGGGGAAAAAAAGTGCAGTTCTCCTGAATTCCCTTTAAATTAGTACCCTTTAATTAATTATTACCCTCATAAGAACCTTTTATGTATTTACTTATTTGAACACAACTAACAGTAGTGAAAGAGCCCCTTAGAACTGGCTCACCCATTTAATTTCCAAGGAAAAATAGTCTCCTGGAGCACGTTCTCCATTGGCTCTGTGCAGGTGAATGCAAAGCACAGCAGCTGTGCATTATTTGGGAGCTTCCTTCTCACCCAATATCACTTGCAGAAAGCTTTTGCTGTTAAATACATATGATTAAATAATTTAGAATTTATTGTGCATAATTTCTTTATGCTGAATATATGTCAGTTTAAATATGCCAGCCTTTTTAATAAAGTCACACTGGAACTTCTGAGAGTGCATGAACATTTTTCAGTTTTGCCTGAAGACAGCAAAAAGGCATCTTTGCATTCGAAGGTGGATTGTATACTATAGGATTAAATACAGACACCAGCTGTATTCAGTGCTCTCAGAGAGGGACATAGAGAAATAGTTACCTCAGAGACCACTTTTTCTCATCACCTCTCTAAGATACAGATCACAATCCATGTATTGTGTCTACAAGAGTGCAATTTGCTGTCTCTAGAAATCTATACCTCCAGATGTCCTCCTTCCTTTTCTCTTTCCTCTTTTTTCGTCTCATCTTGCTCTCAACTTTGTAGCATTCATCTGACTGCTCAGTTGAGCTAAAACACAGCCCCCCACCCCCCATTTTGCAAATAGCTTGTCACATAAACCTCTTTCTATCCTATAGGCAATGTTATCTTTTCCTGACATATGTGACATGGTTTATTTTCTTAGCATGTTTTTAACTGTTTCTTCTTTGTAATGTATTCTTATTCCTGGAAGTGTGATCTTGGGGGAGCAAGGCCACAAATCTTACAGCTTTCAGTGTGGCTCAGTGTTATGCATTTTTGTTCTGTCCCTTTATACATGGGCACAGGTGCATTTTACCAGCTATGTCCTGTTGTAATAAGTATGAGGTTATGGGTATGCTAGAGAAAACATTGGGCTCTTATTATGAAACACTAAATCATGCACTAAGTTTTCAGACTACCAGATCCTGATGTTTTGTTTGCAGAATAGATTGTGTGTTGTAACCTATACTTATGTGCTATGTGTTTCACCATAATTGCAGGTTCTCTGACATGTTGATACAAGCCTGAACAAAAAGTGTTTTGTGTAACTTTGTGGTGGAAGGGAGGAATGGTGCTGACACAATCAAAGCTGATTTTGATACACTGAGGTGATCACTCTGTCATTTGCATCACCAGTTTCTTCAAGAAATTTGCATCACCAGTTTCTTCTTTTTCAGTTGTACAATATTCTACAGTCTGAGCAGCACAATCTTTTTTTTTTTTTTCTGTGATGATAGTTCTTGCATCTTTGCAATAATTTCTGTAGTCTTCGTGTTGGGTGTTTGATTTTTTTTCCTATAGATTTTCTAAAATATGCTTTTTGTAATGTTACTGTACTGAAGTCAGTATTAAGGAGTTGAATATTTGCCATTCTTTACCATGACAAGGCAGATATTTTCTCTTTGATAGATTTGTTTACACAGGAAGCAGATGTGTTGTGTACTTTATTATTCAAAATGTGATTTCCATGATAAATGGTTTTGCATTATCACTACAGGGATTTTAATAGTTATCTAACAGAACAAGTTTTTGCTTATTTGTTCACCTTCCCCTTGAAAACCAGTCCAATAAATCCTGCAGGACTTACTTTGTGATGATACTATGATAGTTTTTGCATTGATGATGACAAGCCATTTCAGACATGTGGGAGAGGGGTTGTTGTTGTTTTGCTGCTACAGTGTGGAAAACTACAATATTAGCAAAAAGCATTAATCACTGACATCTTTGTAAGCCTGGCTTTGGAACCTCCGGTTTATATGGGCCCTGTTCTTTCCTCAGTGTGAAAGGTATGCTCAGTTCCTGATACTCAAGAAGAAATTAGACTTGGACTTTACTTAAGCAGAGATTTTTACCAACACAGAAATAGAAACATGAGGCTTGATCAGGAGCCAGGAAATGATGCTCCACTTTTCTTGGCTGGTTTGCTTTTTCATTCTCAGGCAATTAGTAATTCTGGAGAAAAGCCTTTTTGCAGCATTGTGCTTACTTTGGATCTAAACCACCAAGTTCTTGGTCCACAATTCTCAGTAGTCACCTCCACTGACCACCTGGTGCATTGACTTGAGCTGTGTCTGTCTTCTCACACATTGTGCTAATGTTCCATCCAAAAACATCGCTGTTACTGCAAACCATTGTAGTTCTTTTACCATGAATGTAAATGAATGTATCCCATCTAGCTGCAGATTATCCTCGTCTAATAAAAATATAATCTCTTCTTTCTTTAATTATGAATCTTACCAAAATTCTCAGCATTCAGTAAGGTTGGACAATATATAATTTTATTAAGATCCTATGTACTGGACTATGAGTTTAGGCCTACCTCACTGAAATATTTTCACAAATGAGGATCTGATGGGCTGAGCCTCCTGTCTGGAAACTATTGTAATTATTTAGGCACTATATTGCTATTGAAGGACGTGCCTCAAGTGTGCCATAACCTTAGCTATCACATTGTATTTTTATAGCTTAGTTCTTCTCTGTGTGTGCTGTAATGTCTCTCAATATTTTCTTCCAGAATTTTACTGTACAGTCTTTCTGATCCCTTTACAATACAGTTGCAGGAGGTGCCGCAGGGTGTAGCCTGTGCTGTGCAGGGTCTAGTACAATTTTCCGCAGGTAGAATGTGGGCAGATTCCTTTTTACTTTGGCCATCCACTGTTTACTTGCAATATTCAGACACTGGAGAAGGCTGTTTACTCTGTAGTCTTCATCATAATAACTTCTGTGCTTCTTATCACCAGCATGTAGCTGCTCTTACAAGTCACAGTTTCAGGTTTAAATAAACTACTTGGCAATCTTGTTTTGAGGCCTCTCTCTGTAACAAGCTGAGCGTGTTCAGAGATTGCTGCACTTTCCTCATCAGCTTGCTTGGTTTATTGAAAGAACATTTAAACTGTGCAGGAGTATTACTCTAAAGATGCCCAACCAGAACAGAAACAAACGTGCAATTGCAAATAATGGGGTTTTTTAGGAAATAACATACAAAGCAATCTCAAAGATATTTTGTGGAGATTTACATGGTAACCAGCAAATCTATGTGTTTAGCTTTTGAAAGACCTGTATGTTTTCAAATATGTTGTAGATTTGAAACCCCTATTCACAATCTGTGGAATATGTATGTTCTCATCCTTCTCTTCTGAAGTGCTGCAACTATTTGTGAAAGGCTACTTATCATATCTCATTTGCCAGTACTTTGCAAGCCATCCATTAAAAATAATCTGAAAATGCAGGAAATGCGAAAATCCTGTTTGAATGCGTCTAAAGTGATATGTTGGGTTCCATTGGTTTTTCACACTAAAAGCACCTGGTAAAGAAACATTCTTGCCTGGAATTCAATCAGGAGATGTAGTTACAGGAGTCTTATTTTACATATGAATCAACAAATAGTAGAATTGTTGTTAATTAAAGGAATTGAAATCTTAAGCTGGAGTCCCTTGTAGTTTCCTGAGCCCTTAAATGATGCAGGTGTTGGTTACGGGCTCATCAGACCCTTTTGCCAAAGAACTGGCACTTCTATTTTTGTGCTTTCACTTGAAATTTAAAAAATGTATTTCAGGCCATCATTTCACTGTTTAAACTTTAAGCCAGAATAAGCAAACACTGCTACTGAAAGGAGCAGTTTTTCTATTTTTCTCAGTCCCTCCCAGTTCACTCCCCTGCCTTGCTTTCTGCTGACATGGCTGTTTTCATGGCCAGGCATTGACCCAGTTCAGGGGATTGATCTGAGTTACAATTAACCAGGCAAAACCGAAGTAAGTAAATAAGTAAAGTTTAATTGTGACCCAAATCAAACACCTTACCCTTTTCATCACACAGATGAATGCACACTCCTCCTGGTGCCAAGGAGGGAAATGTGAGGGGGCCTGACAGGTGGTAGGATTGCTTCTTTCAGCAGCAGTTACGTCAGCTTATGATATTAACTCATTAATGCACTGCCTCTGAGGGATTTGTTTTGGTTTCCATCATAGCCTTGAGGGATTTGGTATGCTTTCTGTCTTGGGCTGTTGATGTTGCTAAAATGTTGTATTTTGCAAAAAGCAGTATACCTATAAGTAGGTATAAATGGGACACCTCTAGGAAGCATATTATAAAGCGACTGTAATCTGTGTCAATTAGCATGTTAAAATGAAAGTTGACAGAGAGGTAGGGGAAGCTATTAAATCCCTACACATTTTTTTGTTGATGGGGAAAGTGAAACTATTAATGCTCCCAGTTAAGCAAAAGACTGCATCGTGAGCTTTGTCATCTATCAAACAATTGTTGTAGTAAACAGTTTTCTCATGTATGAGATTCTCTGGGCCTTGATGTATTGTAAGCGGCAGCATTCTCTACTTCTGCTTGTTTGTGATCACCCTGGCACAGCCCATTGTGCAGTGCCGACACCAGTATATGTGTGGGCATTCAGTGAACCAGATCAGAGAACTGATGCAGTTAAAAAATAAACCCACACAAGAAAACCCATCAGCTGGACAAGTTTCCCATTTTGATCTACTTTCTCCACAAAAATAGTGGAGCTGACGCATCTCAGATTATAGTCACTCTTTGAGATGGCACAATTGCTGAAACATAGACATTTGGACTCTATCCTTAGGTTTAGTAAGACTTAGTTCCTTCACTAGTGAATCTCACTTTCCACATGGTGACCAGAGTCAGTGAAGGAGTTTTAGCAGTAAATCACAGCTGGGTTGAAGATCAGTGCAGCAGGGCATTCTGCTAGTACCCAGGGTAATTTGGAGACTGGATCCTGCTAATTCACTTCCTCCCACAGCCCAGGGCTTGGATGACTTAGCAGACTCCAGGCCTGTTCCATGTCAGGAGCTGTGTTTGAACTGCTTGCACAGCTCAGGTGTCAGAGGCTGGTCATTCCTCTTGAAATTTGAGCTAGTGGTTTTGTGGGGTGTTGATAGTGTTCTTGAAAGCTACCCTACTACATAACATTTTTCCTTTGTAATTCTTATTTGCACTGTCCCTTAGCTTTAAGGCAAGTTTAGTTTTGAAATTGTAGTCAATTTTAGGCAGTATGTGTGTCTTGGTTTAACCCCAGCTGGACTCTAGGTAACAGGCAGCCTCTCACTCAGCACACACACAGAGAAACTAATGGGATGGTGAGGAGAATTGGAGAAAAGGTAAAACCCTCGGGTTGAGGTAAGAACAGCTTAATAACTGAATACAATAATAATAATGGTGATGATGATGATGATGATGATGACATGGGAGAAAACGAAAATCAAGGTCAAAGCCAAGAACCAGCATAGAACACATTTGCTCACCACCTACCGACCAATACCCAGCCCCAAGCAGCAATTGGCCTCTCCTGGGTAATTCTCCCCAGTTTATATACTCAGCATGATGTCTATGGTATGGAATATCCCTTCGGCCACCTCCGGTCAGCTGTCCTGGCCATGCTCCCTCCCAGCTTCTTGTGCACCTTGTCGTTAGCAGAGCATGGGAAACGGAAAAGTCCTTAACTTAGGCTAAGCACTACTTAGTAACAAATATCAGTGTGTTACCAAAATTATTCTCATACTAAATCCAAAACACAGCACTGTGCCAGTTCCAAGGAAGAAAATCAACTCCATCCCAGTTGAAACCAGGACAATATATTTCATGCACGGCTCTTTTCTCATCTACTGGCCTAACAACTTTTGATGGAGTAGGAACAGAGAAGGAATGATGCATGCCAATGACAAAGATGTGCATAAGGACATCATGATATTGAGTGACTGGATGATAAAAAGTCAAATGAATTCAGTCTAGAAAATTTTATATAATATCCATTCTATTTTGAATAGATATGCTAAAGTATTGAGCTATAATAGTTCTGTGATAACATCAGTTTTGTGCTTGAATATCAATTAAAACAGAGCTGACTCTTTGCATCTGTATGAATTGGATCGAAATGCCTCTATATCACATGGATCTTATGAGGTTAAGGAAGTAAACCTGCTACCTAGATGCTTTGATACTAGAGGTATATTACGTTGAAATTATGTGAAACTAACCTGACTGATTTATTTCATTTGTTTTAAAGTTATAATTTCTGTTTTAAACTGAGTTACTAAAGAAGTCATAGAAAGGAATGTATTAAGCATTAGAATAATAGGAGCACTTTCCTAAGGAAAATCACACACACACACACACTCCCACACACGCCCCACCCCCTAGGGAGTTCTGTAATTTGAGAGTCAATTTAAGTAAAAACTTATTTGTTATACTTGGTCAAAATTTTCAAATCTTGGTACTTAAGATCTAGTGTCTGTTGTTTTTTCTCAAGTAAATGATCTCTTTTCTTCCTGTAGGTTTTTTTCTCTATCTCTTATTTCCTTTTCTCAAATTACCCTCTCAGTCTATATTTTCCTGCTTCTCCCCTGGTCCCCACCAACCCAACCTCAGACTTGCTCATGTGTTACTAGTTGTTTTAAATAATTTCATTCTTTATTTATCTAAGGCAGGTTAATCCACATAATTGAGATGCTTCCCTTAAAGGAGAGTGTTTATGGAAATGCTTTTCCCTATTGGGTTTGAGAAAGTTTTGGTTTTCATGCAAGTCCCTAGCTGTTAAGATCACAGAGAAAAACCTTTAAATCATGTAGCTGTGATGGAGACCAAGGTATTTTCCATTTCCATTGCATGGAATCACCACTAAGGAAATCAGGAATCATATGACTATGAATTAAGTGAGAACTTGGGTTCTGGCTTGATTACAGAATGAACTGGAACAGTCCTGGGGCTCTGTACTTTCCATGGAGACAACCTGGGCATCACTAATAAATGGCCTTGAATTATAGCTGAAATGAAAGTCAAGACTGTCACTGCTCAAAAAGGAAACCCAAGCTGCTTAAAATGGATTTGGCATAGCTAAGAATAGAAATCATTATCATCCTTCAGTCTAATGGCACCCATTTTGTACCAATAAGTAAAATTGTTTCTTGAGCAACAAGGTAAAGTTTGTTGAAAAACTTGATGCCTCCTTCCTGCACATATGTGTTTAATCTGTGCATCCCAACAGCGCTATGAGCACTGTGATCCACGAGCATTGCCTCATGCTTAAAGGGACAAACTGTGCCTGAAAAAGGCAGTTGTGTTGTGTTGCTGCAGTAAGTCAGGATGTTTTTATTCTCTCTGTTGTGGTGAAAATGCTTGGCTGAGGAAAAGATAATGGTCCTCTTCCTCCAGTATGCAATGAATACCCTTTAACTGTCCAGCACTAAACCATGCTTTTGGTCATGTGTGGAGAGCACTTTGCAGATATTTGCCTTAACACTGAACTATTATTTACTTGGAAGGTGCCATACTTTGCCTCTCAAAGAAGATTTGAACTGATTTATCTTTGAAGACTCTAAATATGTCTGGTGTTGATTTTGGATGCTTTGGCAGTACACAAAGAAAATAAAGTGTTAGTTTATTGAGAGAATACCTGATATATGCAGTTATGGTCATGACAGCAGCTTTTTTATGTACAGTTCCAATTCCTCTGATGGCCTAGAGACCCTCAGCAATGAAAGTGATTCATTGCTTTCAGTGATGAAAGCTGCTAGTAAAACATCTCAGTGCTCCAAATTATCCTGTTTATTTTATCACTGAAAGTAAAATTATGAAGTTCTTGCAATTAAAATAAAACTTTATTTTTGACTGAATATCCTGGGATGATGTATTTGAAAAACATGTTAGGTTTGGAAATAGGGATTTGTTTTGCAAAGTTAAATGCAATCCTAACGAGGCATGCAATGGAATTGTACCAAGCTCACTTCTCATTCCTAGCAAGTAGGTGTCCAGATCATACCAGTCACTGGCACCAGTTGTCACGCTGGTAGACAGCAGCATGCAGCAGAGAAGCAAAAGGATGAGCAGACATGAAGAGTAAGATGGTTTCTACTGCTCATATATTGAGAAAAACAGCATGAAAAGGAAAGGTAGGGAGAGAACTATCAGGAAATGTCTGAAATATCTTATTCTATGATAGAGAAGGCTTACTGCTGAAACAGAGAAAATAGAACGAAAAGAAGGATTATTAAGGATATATTAAGGATATTATTTAATTTACATATTTATTTCCTGTTAATGAGTAAAAAAATTGTAGTAATTTTCTCATCCTTTCCTGCTCCGTAAAGAAATGTGCCTTTAATCTGGATTAGGAATAAAAGTTAAGACATTTCAGAACATGGTTGGCTTGTAAAATATTTGTCATGACTATTACTTTGAATACCATGTTCACAGTATGCTATTGGTGTTTCACATCTCTATAACTAAATGGTAAAGCTGCTGTAAAACTGAGCAGGAAATAACATAAAATTCTATAGGCTTCAAACTAAATTCTTTACTAATTTCTCCCCTGGGATTTATAAATAATGTCTACACTAAATTTTTAGAAGACACTAGAGTGTAATACATGCTAATCCATTTTTTTTCTTCTTCTCTGGAGACAACTCAGCCTATTCAAATATAGGTTTCAGCTTCTGGTAGACTTTCCTGCTTGGAAAAAATCCCACCTCCCAGGGACCTTTGCATGTACACGCATGTGACTATGCATGAATCCTGGCACTAACAGGTAGTTCCATTCCTCCTGCATTTGGGAGAAAGAGTAAAAGCTACAAAAAATAGCTAAATCTATTTATTAGTGACTTAAAATGGTTGGGATTTTTCTTTAGATAGTAGAAATCCCATTGGATAATTTCAGAGGACAGGAGTCTAATGCAGCCCTTATCCTGATCATAAGAGTTGTTGTAAGCAGTTGTCTGAAATACTTGTACCAGTAGTGGCCGAGTCTGGAGCAGATGCTTCCTGCGGGTGTTTTCAAAGATAAATCTTCCAGTTTTCTGCCTCGTCACAAGACTCCCTACAGCTCCCCCTGGTGGTAAAGCACTGGAAAACGAGGATAAGGAAGACGTTGGTGGCATCCTTTGTACTGGAGCAGTGCAGATAATCAAATACAATATAAAACCCAAACCAAACAAACCTAATCAAACGATTCATGCTCTCTCAAATAATTAAACTGAGTAGAGATAAACAAGAGTCTTGTACATGCTTGCTTTCATATGGAACACTTTTCAGATTGCAAGGTGCAATGCAATCCCAATAAGTAAATGAAGATCAGAAATGTTAGCCCATCGGTCACATCTGAAGCATAAACTCTAATGATGCTTTCTGAAAACAGAGCTCTACTTCCAGGGTTTAGTAGTCTTTGGTAACCTGGAACACAGCAGCATTGATGTGTATTTTTAATATCATTCCCCTTCTTGCTACTGCCAAACACAAGCTGTAATGCTTAAGCCATGCTTCTTTTGTAACTAAAGATTCTTAACACAATATAAGAAATATAACACATACCCACTGCTTTATAAATAAACACAGTATTTCTCTTCTTGGAGAAGGGCCACTAGATGTACTCTAACTTAATTACAAGGAATTAAATGTAAACTTGAGACAACCTACTAATTTTCTTTCTACCAGCCCACCTTACAATGATCTTTATCAACCTTTACTTCACTGTTTATTTGAACAGTGTAAGTTTATAGCTAATACAGCTCTATGCTCTAGGTAATTTACTGCAACCCAGCCAGTTGTCCAAGATTTACCATGGGCCAATACTGCAGAAATGACCCAAGTCGAGCTTTACTTTTGCATAGGGTGTAAGCTGATATAGGTGGCTTTAGCAGAGCAGGAGCTGTCTGGAGTGAACTGGAAAATTTCTGGAGCAGAAAAATTGCTAATGGCTTTTACTAATATCAGTTGTTGCACTTGTAGTGAAATGGGTTTAAACTGAAAAAGGCTGCATTGAGATTACACATTAGGAAAAAATTCTTTACTGTGAGGGTGATGAGGCACTGGAACAGGTTGCTCAGAGAAGTTGTGGATGCCTCATCTCTGGAAGTGTTCAAGGCCAGGTTTGAACACTTTTGGAGGGGCTTTGAGCAACATGACCTAGTGGAAGGTGTCTCTGACCATGGCAGGAAAGTTGGAACTAGATTACCTGCAAAGCCCCTTCCAAGCTAAACTATTCTATGACCCAGCAATACAGATGCCATGAGAATTCCTGCAAATTCTGAGGCAGAGCTGGGAAAACTCCAGACTTGCGTAAGCCCAGAGGAGGTCTGCTGAAAATTTCACCTGCTTGCCAAGACTACAGAGTTTTCATTTTTCACTTGCAATGCTGATGTAATTTGTAAACAGGAATCCTGCAAAGGCTGGTCACTGCTTGCAGGTGTTGACTACAAGCGAGCACACTTTCTTGTTAAACTTTGGTTTAGTTTTCCCCTTGCTCCATTTTTTCTGCAATTTTATATAGGATTTCATTCCTGTACTACTCTTGTTGGACTGTCTTCAGAAATGACTGATTTTTTTATACCTACTGAGAGCAAAATAACACGGGTACATCTCTCCTCCATGGATAATTTGAGGAATTAGGCTCCCTCATGGTGATCTTTGGCTAGCATAAAGCAGAGGAACTGCTTTAATTATTTTAGAAGTATTACAGATACCTTTGTCATGCTTATGCTTGTAATACCTTCTTAATTGTCCTTTTTGGTCAAGCATTTAATGAAATGCAACTTATTGATGAAGGTCTGCAAAAAAGTATTCATCTATCGTATTGTGATCTGCAGATTTGCTCTTTAAACAAACACTTTCGTAAGTCTCTGTTGTACCTGTCAGCACATTTTATTGCTGTGCCCCAGCATGTATGGATTACCACATCAATTCTAGGTTTTTGCACTGTTTTGGTTTGCCAATGACCAGGCCCTTTCCACAAACACTGCAATTTACTATTAACAATGTTTGTACTTTGGCTCAGACTTATGCCAGCAATAATACCAACCTGGCCAGGGGCTGGTTTTAGCACAACTTGCATTCTTTGCTGCTCCTTTTCCTGAGGCTGCTTCAATCTGGGTCTTTAATCACAGTCTGTAGAAATTGAGCCTACTATGGGAGCAGGAGGGCAGTTCCTGAAGAAATAAAAAGGACATTAGAGCAACACTTAACATGGTCCAAAGCAATCTGTCTTGTTTGACCACAGCATTATTTCCTGAGAATCATGCACCCTTTCCTTTCAGATGAAATCCAAACCCATGTAAAGTTCTAGCAGGTGTTTTACTCTTTCTCTTGGTGACATTCCTCTTCTCTTTCTAGGCAGATCTGGAAGCTGTCTTCTCCTTGCTCCAAATAAAACATGGCAGGAGTAGTTTCATCTGCAAGAGTTCAGAATAATTATTCAGTTGCATTATATTTATCCAAATGTCTATTTTCAAGTAGTCTGGTGTTAGCAATTCTGTGATGCTTATCCTCTTACAAAACTAAATCCTTTTAAAACCCCTGAAGTCTGAGAAACATTATTTACCACCTGGACTAAGGGAGTACTTTCAAAAGGGCTTTGAAATACAGTCTGAACCAAAATATTCTATTTCAATGCAAGAAGGCAGCTGGATGGCTAGCTGATAAAATTATTTTATGCACATTGTAGACAAACAGATATCCTGGATAGTTCATCTTGTCTGGCCCTCTCAGTAATTACACTTGTAGCATCAAGTTCCTTTCATTAGTTGCCTCTACTCACACAGTCACAATGGGCATTATAGCGAGAAGAAACATCCACAAATATTAAGTTTCCTTGCCACAATCTCATGAGTAAACTAGGAATGCTTCAGTAAACATGTGGTCTGTGAAAATGAATCATTCTCAAAGATGGTACTACATATTCTTGGTTGATGTCATCATAAGTGCTGCTGGATTTGCTGAAGTGCCCACTTTGGGAAGACAGTATCAGTGAAGTAATTAATCCTTCATGATTCCATTGTGCCTTGAAGCTTTTGTTTCTTGTCTGACAAAAGAAACATTCTGCCTCTGTGTTGTTGTTTTACATGAAATTTGTCACTTCCTAGATATTTATTCTTAGCTGGAGTTGTAGCTGCCTTGCTCTTTTGGCACAATAATATTTGAACATCGTTTCACTGAGAACAGGGGTGCAGCACTTGATTGAATCTGTTTTATTTAAGTCTAGTTCAGATGTTCAGGCAACATGTGGATTTGCAATGTGATTGAAGCTCTGTGAGCTCTAGGGAGAGTGTTCCGTAGATTAATGCTTTGGAGGAACACTAGGTGGACACCTGGATCTTCTGAAGCTGTGTGAATTTTATGTTCCATGCTCTCATTTAGAATGGCATGCACTAGGTCTTCCTTCGTTGCTGTTTCCATACCTTTGGCACTTACGCTTCAAACCTGCATTCAGTACTATTGTAAACAGCATCAATTACCTGTTAGTATTATGGAAATAATTGCAGTACCAGTAGGTGCAAGAAAAACACTGACTTTACCAATTTGATCATCTCAGAGAAGCTGCTCATATGGAAAAACCCATCTGTACACCATAAGCCTCTGGTCACCCCTATAAACATACTTGTCACCACTGGTGATTTGTATCACTCTAAGGGACTTGATCTTGGCTATGAAAAGGCAGCACAGTCTTCTGTCTCACATGATGTCCTGATACAGCCAGGACTGATGGGGTGAGGTAGAAAATTGTTGCTCCATTAGTCTCTTTCCCTTTGTGAGTCCTCATCTGAAATAGAGTACTGCAAGGTAGTAGAGATGTGAGGGACTCTATTCTCAGTGCAACACAAACATGAAAAGCCAGCTTTGTAACATGATGCAGAAGAATCCTTTGCTGTTTGCAGAATCCCTTAAAAATGAATTCAAATTATCTAGCTATTTCTTACTCACATGCATTAAAAAGAAATAATGTCTTAAAGTAAAGTAGTGTCTATGAGCATCTCAGAAAATCTAGCAGAACAAAATTTTAAATGATGAAAATAAATTCTGAGAGGCACACCTTAAATGTTGTGCATGTGTAGGCTACAAGAGCTTTACAACTGCTTTTCAGACAGAATACTTCTTTCTTAATTTTTAGATCTTTGATAGAATGTCATGGTATGGGGTGAATGTGGTGAATTTGCTTCAGGAGTTTATTACATACATATTTAATACACTTTACAGGACTAAATAGTTTAAATTTTGACAGAGTCATGTGGCATATATCCAGGTTTCAGACCATAAGAGATTCTCTTCAGAAAAATACACACAAAATACAAAATATTATGCAAGTCAGACTTTATGAAAAGTCTTATTTTTTATTATTTATTTGCAGATGCTTAAAAGTGTTGGCAAATTTATTCACATAGGTGAAAGGAGAGACTAAGTTATTCAAATCTTGCTCAGAATAGTCACTGCTGGAACAAAAAGATGTTCTATTCACAGTATCCCCACAACGAAATGGGTCTGACATATAGACACAGATGAGAATGTAGAGTCATTCATCAGTGTTCCTGTGATCCTGGGATATTTTCATTATGCTTGACTAGATTACATAGCTGTAGACAATCTTCTTAAACACTGTAGCATTTGGGATGAGAGTGACTGTCAGTACTGTTGGACCACCTCTCTGGTGACCTGAGTAGTGTCATCTCCAGAGGCAAGAGTTATTTTGTTGCTTCTCTTCTAAAATGCCACTAAATATAGTGGCATTTTAGGTAGCACTTATTAAGCTTTGGAAGTAACTCAACAAATAATTGCAGAAGAAACGGTTTGTGAAAACCTGTGAGAAGAGGAAATGAGGCCTTTAGAGACAAACTGTTTTTACTTTCTTCATCATCCATGAAATTGTGCACCTACACTTGTGGGGAGTGTGTAATTTTTTTAAAGGTGAAGTTGATTCTACATGACTGTGTGTCACTGAAGGCTTGATGAAACACTGGTGTTCTAGTGTTTCAAAGATTTCAAAAATGAAAAGTATCCTTTCTCTGGGTCCAAGTGCATACTGTAAAACCTGAAGTACAAATATATCAGTTCTTCAGAGGAAGTTAATAAGAACTGTCTTCCTCTATAATGAAGAACAATGTCATGTTCTTTCTGTTTTGTTTTTCTGTTATTTTTTAACAAAACCACTCCACATAACAAAGATCATTTTGCTTTCTCTGGCAAAAGGAGCCCATAACATGATCATCTTTTTGTGCCACTGTCTTTCTTCAGAAAGCTGATTATATCTGTAGATGACATATTGGGCAGTATTTACATTGCACATATTTAAAGAAGATTATTTGGATGAATCTTCTCACTGCAGCTGAAATCACTATCTTTGTGAAGATGTGAATGGAGCAGCTCCTGAAGTCTAGCTGAGCTGGGGGAAAAGGGTCTAAAATGTCACCTATAAAGATATAAAAGAAAAAAATATGAATATGTGTTGCCTAGTATTATGGTAAAGCTTAGGAAGCTCATTCTTTGTTGTTCTGGGTGCTATCCAAAAAAACCATCACAAAACAATGAACAAAGGCTTTTCTGCCACAAAGAGCTTACAATTTAGGAGACAACAGGGTGGAGAAAGACAGTGAGGCATAAAGAAATAAACAGCTGCCAGTGAATTCATAGGAGACTGGTACAGTTGTCATTGCTGGGCATTTAAAGGGAAGTGGATAAGAGCATGGCTTCAAAATCCTCCAGTGCCCTATTCTATAAAGAATAAATGTATTTATGTGACATGTCAGAATTGATAACTGTATCTTGCAAAAGCTGATATAAATTCCTCTAAATAATGAAATCCATAGACATATGCTGTACAGCCTTTGGTATTCCTTCCATTTTCTAGGAAGGAAAAGAAAATGAACACATTTCCTGCTGCACAGTGAACCTTCCTCTACAAGTATTCTGAGCCCTGGGGCTTTAGCCTTACTGGAGTGATCTTTACTACCTGTGCTGTAGGACTGAGTTTCTCAGCCCTTTGAATACTATGATCTGAGATGATGTAGTTTCTTGATGGGATCAGTGGTAGCCTTGTCCCCAGTAACTACAGAGCAACAAATTTCTATGAGTGGGGTCCTGAGTGGAGTGAGGTAGGCAAAGGACAAGAACCAGACTCAGCTTCAGCAAAGAAGACTTCAGCTTATTCATGGGGAGCTGCTAAGTGAGATCCTGTAGAAGGCATCACTGAAGAGCAAAGGAGCTCAAGATGTTATTCGTAAGGAGCAAAATGTTGTCCATGCCAGGACTTGGGAAAATGAGTATATGTATCACAAGACCGGCTTGACAAAATACGGAACATGTGGCTCAGCTCCAATGCAAAAAGAACATATGTAAGAGGCAGAAGCAGACTACAGAGAAAGAATATAGAAGCTGCCCACGATGGCATGGGTGGCAGTAGGAAAACGAAAGTTCAGCTAGAACTGAAACAGACAATACACATCAAGTGCACGCTTACCATTACTTTAGTAACAAAAGGAACAAATTATGAAAATGCAGACCCGTGTCTGAATGTGCTGGGTAAATTAGTGGCAGAAGATTAAAATTGCGTCTGTCTTTATCAGCATTTCCCAAGCCTTTATGCCCAGAGACATGTTCAAATAGTGTTGGATGGTCAAGTCAGGGTTCACTTGAGAAATCTCAACCCATACAAATACATGGGACTAGATGGGCCAACTCCACTTACATCTTTTGGAAAATATGGCTCAAGGCCCCTTGGAATCCAATTCTCAGCACATGAAGGAGAAGGTCACTGAGAACAGACTGTGTGGATTTGCCAAGGGTGATATTCTTGACCAACCCAATACCTGTTATAATGAAATTACTAGATCTATAGATGAAGACGGAGCAATGGATGTTGTCAGCTTTGACTTTCAGAACGACAAAGTCTTGCGCAGCACTCTTCTGTCCAGGTTAGGGTGTTATAGTCTAGGTGGTAGAAAAACGGAAAATTCTAATTGTTTCAGATAACTCTTGAGACAATTTTTGGGTGTTTCCAGTATTACACCTTCTGCAAATGGCCTTTATACTGTCCTATACTCCATTTATTCCTACCTCTACAATTAACATCAGAGGTTTTTTTTCTTTAAATGTTCCGTTTCAGATGTAACGACATGAAGTAGACTACTCTGCTCTGGAAAACAAACCATCCCCCCTTACTCCCTGTCTCACTCAGTGTAGATAGCTATGGTTTTTTGTTGGGTTTTTTTACCCCTGTTGCCTTCTTTTTGAGTTAAATGTCATTATTATATACTCTGGTTCCACTCAGTGTTGATTCATGTAACACATTGGTAGCATGCTCTTCTATGAACTGCTGTGGTTGCTTAAGCAGTGATTAAACTCTTAGCTCCTGAGGTTAATTTTTCCCTACACCAGTTTTTCCACTGGTGCCGTACTAACTGAGGTAGACACCTTAACCTTGTTGAATGCAATTTCGTGTCATCTGTATTGGCAGAAAGAACTGTTAGAAAAGAAGCTGCAGTTTCTCAAAGTCCTCTCTGCAAAGAAGTACCGAGAAATGTTTTGGAGTATGTAACATTCATATCACAAAAAGATGATTCGTGTCCAAGACAGCTTGGAGGGGAGCTTCAAGAGCATGGCTCTTATAGGCTGGCCACCTGGGTCTCCCCAGTTTTTAACACACTACTTCAAATACCTATAAGTGCTTGAACTTAGGTTTGTATTCATTAGTGTAATTCATTACATATTCAAGATTTGGTGCAATGGTAATTTTTTTTCCTTTTATCTACTTAATAAATGCATCTGAAAATTCCTTTAACTTTGCAACTTTCCTTGATCTTAATTCACATAGAATAAAGGAACAAAGTATTCATGAATATCTTATCAAAGCTGATTATAAATTAACTGGCCTAAATTTTAGTGTATTGTGGACCCTTACAATCATTTGTGCATTATGTAACAGGGTTGTTTTTTTGAAGAAAATTCTGATGACCCTTCTCTGGAAAGTAAACAGTATTCATATAATTCAGAAATGCTTCTTTAGATGCTTCGGCTTTAAAGGGTTTTCACATTTCATTTTCAGTCTGAACTGTAGCAGCATCCACATTTACAAATGTCAGCATGAATTTGTCTCATAAATTAATTTAATTATCTAAATATCAAAAGTAATTTCCCACCTGCAACTCTTAGCTAATTTGCAAAAGGCAACACAACAATCCTGGCCGCAGTATTCCACACAAACTGTGGCTCTTGGATTCAACTACAAGTATTGCGTACCCTAGAGTCTTAGTCTTCCTTTTCTTGTCTTAGTGGATTTGGCAGCTATATGATAATATTACTTTAACATCTCAAAAATGTGTTTAAAAAATACACATATCAACATCCAAAGGAAAGAATACTTTACCATCTCAAAGTACTTTACCATTTTGAAAATATCCCATTTGAAAAACTCGTTGACAGACAGAACAAAAATTGCACTGTTTTTTTTTCTGTGTCCTGAACGACCAAATGCAGGGATGTATCACATCACTGTCATAACGAATCATTTTAATTGTGGTGCTCAACAGTGATGTGGTACTGTTATGATTGCACTATAAAAGGCTTTTCTGGTACCTTCCTATTTTTAGCTTTTAGTGACATTTGAAGGAAATTCTGTATTTTTTTTTAAATCAACATTTTTAACAAAGTGAAAGTAAAAAGAAGGTCTTGACTATGTTGGTTTTGTCTGAAGATTTTGGGGGAGGGAGGAAGGAAAGGACATGAACTGGATTTAATTAGGTAAAAGGATTGCTTAAATAAGAATGAAACAGACGTCTTTTTTTTAATCTGCCTTTATTTTCAAGCAATCACTGAGTTTTAAATAAGGGAAAGGCAATGCATCTTTCCAGTCTTGCCCCATGAACAAATGAGCATAAATTGGCCATCAATAGAATAAACTCGAGGTTAGCAGGAATGGCTTAGCAGGGCACTTGAACACATTAACTTATGATGTTCCTTCTGGTCCTGTGTTTCTCTCCTAAAGGTGATGAGAGTTTATTATCCCCTTCCCATCTTGAAAAACAGTGCTCCTCCCTCTTAATTTTCTTCCTTCCCTCCCTCCCTTCATATGTGCCCTGAAGCCTCTCTGCTGCTCTAGCTGGTGCAGTAAGAACTTGCCCTTCCTGTCTCAGTCTGTCTCAATCATTGTGCAAAGGAGTAAATCACAGTAGAAACTGGCTACCTCTGAACTCATTGTGGATGGCTTAACATTTTGTTTAAATAAAATTTGCAAGACTTTTAATACTTTAAAAATCTTATTTCATGTAGGAAGGCGCTTGTAAGCAGACCAAAACCTTATTTTTCCTAAAAGCAGTTTTTAGAATTATGAAAGTTAAGAAGATGCAAAAGCCTTTATAGGAGTCTGAGATGCAGTAAAATGAGGCTGGATACATGAATAAGTTAGATCTATAGTGGGAGGAGATGCTAAAAAAGCTGTGGGACATGTGTTGGAAATAGATCAATGTAAGGATAGTCCTATTTTCTCCTGAATTCTCCTAAAGTTTCCTGGAACAAACTGCTGTTGTCAACTGACAACCACTGTGGTAAAAACCGCTGTTTCAAAATCCATCCATATCTGTAGCTTGCTGATATCAGAGATAACAGCACAGCAATCTCCAAATTAGTCCCTTGAGCCACCCTTGTCTTCAGGGTGCATCTGGAGTACAGATTTTAGCTGTGTAGCTGTACCAGCAGAGGTTCTGCACCAGATTTTCCTGCTGTCTTTGGTAGTTTTTGGCTCAGGTTTTTAGAGAACAAAGTAAAAAATGTCCTTTCTTAATTTAATCTTAGTTCTTTTCACTCTCCTTTGAAATTTTCTGCAAAATTGTTGAGGTTGTTCTCATAAGAGTAGTATGTGCCACTTCCTGGAATGACAAGGAAGTCTCCTAAACACACCAATGCAAACTGATGCTGTTCTTAAATGTGGAATTCATCCACTTTTACAGCAGGTACAATTTGATGATGGAGCTGTGTCTAACAGGCACAAAGGAAGCATTGGGTGGGGGATCCAGTCCAGCTTTCTAGGTGGTGAAGCAAAAGAGCGTGCTCAGATGGTTTGTATTTTATTTTAATCAGTATTCCTCCAGGTGCTCCTGCTCACCTTTACCTGAAAGTAATGCAGCATTATGGAGATTAACAGTGCTCCATGTTGTAAGAGAGGTCACAGGCATTTCCCAGTTTCCTTTTTGTTACTGACCATGGTTCTCTCTTGTCCCTGCCTGAATTCCCAGCAGCCTGGCCTCTAATACACTTGTCCTCTTTGCAGGTCTACTGATTCCTGGAGGCTCTTGTTTTACTCTACAGCCTGTACATGAGAAGGCAGGAGGCAGAAATGAGGAGTCAGTCTCATGTGTAGGAACCCAGTCAGTACAAGTTTGGAAGTGAATCCCACAGAATCACTGAATGGTTAAGGCTGGAAGGGACACTGCCCACATAGAGATTCAGGAGGTGCAAAAGATATAAGTATTCATCTTCCTGTTTAGTTTTCTAAGATTTGAAACTCTTTCTGAGGGCTTTTGGTAAGTCTCAAGGCTGAAATATTTGCCAGAAAGTAAACTCCTTGCTTTCACACCAGCTTCCTCCTGCTGTAGCTTTGACATGGTATATTGGTGTGTCCTTCACTTGCACATGCCAAAGATCATTTGATCATTCCTGCATTACATCAAGGCTGGTTAAAAACGTGTGAAATATGATTCTTGTTATGACACTTAGAACTGAACTGTCCTTGGCAGCTTCTCTAAGTGCTGTGCAATTTCCCTGTACCTCTGAGGAAAAAAAGTGAAAGAGAGAGAAAGAGTAAGAGAGATTGGTTTTCTGCCAGGATATCTAGGAAGAAAAGTGTAGCATCAATCCATAGGAAAAAACTTTTGTTTCAAATAAAAGTGTGAAGGGGTTGATACCGGACTCAAAAGGCATGATTGTGGTTTCACCTACTCATTTTACACTGCCTCCGGTTGAATTACACATCATTGCTGCTGGTAGATGTGTTATCAGGGCCAAGACCTTGAGCACCAGAAGACTTTATTGTAGACAGTCCCATGGTTGCAATCAGATTATTGTTTATCTTTCCAGGAGTATTAATGTTTTTGATAAATTTAAGGCCGAATTCTTTGGCTTCCCATTCTTTGACTTGCCCTCCAGAAGGATTAAATAAATACAACTAAATAGAACAGCTTGTACTCAGCTCAGCTATTGAAACCTCTAATAACTGTGTTTTCTATGAATAGCTTTATGAACAAATCATAAGTGAATTTATGCCCTTGCATCCTTTTTGAGAAAGCAAGAAATGGAATATTGCAGACGTTAAGGTATTTGTGCCTTCCCTTAAGTCAACTGCAATATGTTTAAAGTATGGTAAACTTCAAGTGCAAGTTATTTTGTCTCCCCAATCACTAGCTGGCAGTCAATGCCTTTAAGAAAAGCATTGTGAACTTCAGTCACTAAATGTCAAGTGTACTGATGTTTTGTAAACTGCAGGACTAATTTGAGAGGAGATTGTTCTGAAAACAAACTTCTGAGGCTGAAGGAAATCTCCCACCTATAATTGAAAAACCTGATGTTCATTAAAAAGGAGGTGACTTCAGTCAGTCCTTTGACTATTTTGTAAAGATAAATCCACAGCCTTGTACAGGATCCAAAATTTGATACTCCTCAGTTTTGCTGGAAATTTTTCTCTGCCAGCTGAAGTCTAATGAGTTCTTTTTGAAGGAACCTCACTTAAAATAATAAGTTTTGTCATAAGATATTGTTTACATGGATAAAAAAAGTATACTTATATTTTAAGGGGAACTCTTGAAAACTGTTATATTAATATGTTGCTGTCTATATTGTTGTTTAACAATTTGAATTTCTACTTAATATGTACTTAGAAAAGAACAAAACAGGAACAAATTGTACTTTCGTTTCTTTGGATTAGAAGTTCAGTGCATTGTTTCTGGTCTTGATGTAGTCATGCTCTTAAAAGACAACATACACTTCCTAAGATGTGCTTCTTTTTGCCCTGATTACACTTCTTCTGAAGTCAATGGATGTTAGTGGTGTTAGCAACTGCTTTTGACAGTCCTTTGGATGGATCTGGAAATTCATTGCACAAGCTTGGTAATCTGTAGTTTACAGTATATGTATTACTCAGTGGACCACAAGATTGGTATAATTGTTTTTTCTGGGCAGTTTACAGTTGCCTTGGTTTTGCTGTTAGTGGTAAGTTGCAGGAGCCTTTTATTTGCATTAACGATGATCAGACTCAATTCCTTCCTGAAAGAATGAATTCAAATTAAAACAAGGTAGGAAAATTAGGAGGGCTGTTATTTCATAGTTTAAGGGAGCTCCATTCCAGCAGAATCCAGCAGCAGATGCTTTGTGGTTTGTGTCCATGTTTTTTCTCTTCAGTAAGGGTATTAGTGCATACCTGTGATACAAAGTCAGCAAGCAGACCTAAAACTGGATATGAATGCCATATTTCTCATCCACAGTGCCCTTCACAGTAGTCTCCCATCAGTCTCAAAAGGTATTTGTTGTGTTATTGTAGATGACTGTATTTGGCTTGAAGGAGGCCTTTAGGATGAGCTGCATACACCTCAAGGCAGTCCGAATATTTGTAAGCATAGAGGAGCTGCTAATCCAATGCCCACAATGTGTTTTTCATGGAGGCTTAGGGCAGAAACAAAGTGAACAAGCAAAACTTGCAGTGCTCCTGCACCACCAAACAGACCCATACAAATTAATAGGCTACAAGCCCTTGTAGGTCTCTTGCAGTACTCAGAGGCTGAAGAGGTATGTGTCCAGAGGGATGCCCAACACCATCTGTCACGCAGGCATGTCTCATACAACTTATATTCAGTCATGGCAGGCACTAGTAGGAGGCACGAAGTCTCTTTTGGGCTTGTTTGGGTGGTTTTTCATAAGTGCTTTGTTCTTCCCTAAGAGTAATAAAGAGTATTCCCAGACCAATTGTTTTCTAGTTTTTACCAAAAGAACTTTGCTAAAGAGATTTCCTTCCCAACACTTCTATTAACATTTGATAGAATATTTTAGGATACTATTCACATGTTTAAAGAAATGGAAAAATAGCAATAAATCCTTCATATTTATATATATTTTTTCACATGTATAGTATACATTCTTAAACAAATACACTTGGTCACTTGGGCATAGAGAAATTACAAGAACTAAATATGATGCCCTGACTTGCACAGCACAGTGCCAACTTATATTTAGAAAATGTTCAGAACATCTACAATTGCCCAAAAGACTGGAACAGAAGAAGGCAGACAAAGGAAAAGTGATAATTTTAATCTAGCTTATTCAGGATTTACTTCTGCAACAGAAACATGTCAAAACAGTGCATTAAATCCATGAAAATTAAATTGCATATTATAAATTTGAGAGATCTGAAACATTTTTGATGAGTCTGCCTAGCCATAAAAAAATCCCATCCTAGATTTCTAATCTTAAATCAAGGAAGCCATTTTATGAAAATGAGAAAGGGTTCCTCATTTGTGGCTGTTAGTACTTTCACATGCTCCACCTGATAGCTCCCTAAGATCCCAGTCACAACAGATACTTGCTGCTGGTTTTCCAAAAAACTAAAAATAGATTTGTTCCCTGCTCTGACATGTGTAGGCAGATGAAGAGCAAAGAAATTGAGGCCAATGTGAAGTAAGTTTTACATATGGGATGTGTGCAGTTACGTTCCTTTATGCACTTATGGTATAGGCCTTCTAGTGCTACCAGTCAACAGCATTTTACTAGAATGGTGTCCATCTCATGAAGCCTTGAGGCTCTGTGGCCAAGACTACTCCTTACTGCCAGCAGTGTGTTGGCAGCAGAAAGTGATTGGTTGTTTCTCAAGGCAGATGTTAAGCAATACCAGTACCAGGATCAACACTAAGAAACATTGCTAGTAACCTACTATCCTTTAATTTTGAGCTGTTTGAATCTGGCAGTCCAACTAGTCTTCCATGTACATAAGCCATACCTTTCCAGATAGGACTAAAAGATTCTCTGGGACACTGTGTCAAGAGCCTTACTAAAGTCAAGGCAAATGACATCTACTTTCATACCTTTATTTACTGAACCAGTCATCTCATCACCTTTGTCTCCTTTATTTGTCCAAAAATGATGTTCAGGAAAGTTTGCTACATTTTCTTCTTAGGAACTGAGACAAGGGTGACCAGCCTGTAGTTTCCCAGATCTTTCTTCATCAAAGGGGAGTGATGTTTGCCAAAGTAGCCTCCTGCCATGCCCACTGCCATGCCCACTCAGCATAGTGCACATTGGAAAGGACTGCTGTCTCTCTTTTGAGTTTGCCCTGCAAGGTCAACCTTTCTTCTATTCTCTGTCTTGTTAAAAGACATACGAGATACTATTGAAATCAATGAGACTGTTCACCTGTTTAAAAAGGGACAGGATATTAAATATGTGTTCAGTTGATGTGCTGAAGTACTCCCATTTTAAATGGCAACACAACAGGTATTAGCTAGAAGAAATCACATTCAAACATCTGATTTTGCATCTCGTATTTAGAAAACAAATCACAAGAACAAGCCCAAAGGTTTGCCATGTTTTGAGGAAAATTTATCTTTGGAGCCAGGCTTTGTTTCTTAGATTTGTCTCTAGTCAAGGCTTGGAATACTTCGTTTCTGAAACATACAGCAGGAGGAAAATTAGTTTTAGGCAGTTTCAGACAATCCACCAAGCTTTCCCTAACTAGATTATTTGTATCAGTGGGAGCCAGGCCTTCTTGAAATCATGCAGCCAATATTTCACCATGAGAAATTTCAGTGGGTATAGTATGAAGTTTTATCTCATCTAATTCTAGATTTAATGCATTCTTCTTCTAATTGCTTATGATACTTCTTAAAGTTGCTAAATGCTTTAGGAGCAAATATTTGTAGCTACATGAAGCTCCTGGATGTTCTTTTAAAATATCAGCAATACTCCTTAGCAAAGAAGAGTAAATTTATTTAATTTTATAAAATCTCAATATTTCAAAACTTCAGAGAATAAAAAGAAAATTGAAATGAAGGAGTTCCTAACTGATAAGGGAAGTAGGTATACTATTAAGGATGAACACTGCATATTTTGCATGCAGTTTATTTAAAGTATACACAGCTATTGGTCTTTTCCCTGGGAGCTGTCTAATGCATGTAGAATTAAAATGCCATCAGGAATTTTTGTTTGTGTCTGGTTAGCTTTTTCCTTCTGGTTCCTATATTGATCACAGATTTCACACTTGGCTGCCTTTTAACTTCAAAGGAAACATTCCCTGAACCATATGTAAGGTATCACTGTTTTGGAGGTTTGCCATTTGCAAAATTGTTTCCATCTTTCCTGGATTTGGTCAAAACGGTTTGGCAACGAGCATTTGATTTATGTACTTATCCCATTTATTTCAGCTGAGTAGGTCTTTCTCCTCTTTTTATCACCCTTCTTGGTGTATTGCACAAGTTTCTGTTGCAATCCTTGGCGCTGTGATGACGACTGGCCGTGTGCTGCTCGAGAGGTCTTTCACAGTCTTAATGCCTCCTGATCCTGTTGTGTGAGAAGTCATGTTTGGGGACTTAACTGCAAAACGAGGGCGCTTAAATGCATAATTTTCAATATATGGGTTGAAGATGCAGAGTTTTATGCATTCTATATAGGGTCAAACCTGCCAGAAATGTTAGTTTTCACCCAAACCTGGATCTATTTAAAGTTTATCTGTTTATCTGGAATACTGTGATGGACGACAACAGATTGTTTCAGCTATATTGAAGCCATTGTTCTACATTGAGATTATTTTCAAATTTGAAGTAGGAAATCAATTTTCTTCCTTGGCATGGTGTATTTCTTTATTATTACTATCATTTAAAAAGCACAGTTCTTGATAAGTCTTGCAAAAAGTATATTCTTGAAAATTTTTATTTAGTTTCCTCAATATTATTGCTTTGAGCAATTAGAGTACAGAAACCTTGCTCCCAAATATGTACTTTCAACTTTTATAGCTTTATTTTCATTTCTCTTCAGATGGCTTTAATAGAGTGAGAATAGCCATGCAAGGTAGGTGATTCCTTGTAAAGAAAGACAATTTTCCTGGAGAAAATTTTAACAAAGCAAAATTATATTTTAAATTTCTGTCTAGCTTTGTCTTGATGTATTACTCATGCTCCTGCAGCAATATTTTGTGTGTCTGTAATATCTAGTTACCACTTTAACTTTTACCTGCATACTCCTCTTTCTTTCAAAGATATTTGGAAGAGAGAGAAACATTTTTCCTACATCTCATTACAGTAGATTCAGGTGACTTTTGTCACCAAACACCCTGAATTTTTGGTTAAAATGAATGAGAAATTTTCCTGCTGTGTAGTTGTTTCCCTGCAGAAAATATCAGTTCTGTGACTCCAAAGATTTCATTTGGTAGAGACTGGGTTCATCTATGGTATTTTTAAAGTTGCCCAAGTATTCTGAGCAAAGGAGCAAAGCAGAAAGGCTCATGTGGAAGCCTACATGATTGGCAGACTGCATAGAACTCCCAAAGACCATTCAGTAGCACAAACTTTGTGTCATCCCTAAATGCATTTGCAGGAATCTGTGTGGTGATGATCCAAGCAAGAGGCCCCTCCAGCAGCAGATGGAGCTCTGTGTTACACTTTCTGTGCATGGCCCAAAGCGGGCATGTGTCAACATCAGCAAGTCATTGCAGGCACATGCTGAAGTGATTCGGAGCTTGGTTTTTGACCCACAAACATGTATGTAAATACAGATGACACTTTCACAAATCAGGAAGATATTTGTGGGGCCCTGATGAAGAAACTGTCTCTAGAAGAATGCTTAGAGGAAATGATGTTAGAAATACAGTTGAAAGAAGAAACAGAAAGGAATAATGAAATTGGTGAGATGTAGCAAACGGAACTGAGAGAAATACTAACATTTCTTTCTCTATCTACATCTCAACACAGTTGCCAGTGTAATAACTTGGTGAACAAGGAGCTGCATGATTGTGTGGCACCAGGGGAAGCTTGTCATATTTCTTCCTCTGCACTGTTTGTTTGTATTCCTCTTCTTCAGAGGATTTGTATGTTTTCCTTCCCATAAAGCAGTGCCACATTGAGTGCAGACGGATCTCTGCCATCCAAACCCACAGCAGATCAAACAGTTGTCTAGTATTCCTTTATTACTCCACAGAGTAGCTGCTGTCAAACACACACAACCCCTCCCAACCATCTGTTTGCTGTTCAGAAATACTTTCCAGAGGTATTTCCCATATTCCTTTCTTTTCTGGATCATCTGGAAACCTCATTGTCAGTCTCTAAAGTACCTTTCAATGAAAAAGTTGCTATTTTGTTTTGGCTTCTTTGTTTTAATTTCAGTTCTCATTGCCCACCAAACTTATTTTATGCCCTTTTCTTCTTCCCAGACACATTAAGATGCATTTTACAGCAAAGAAAAAGCCACTATAATATAGCTTCATTACAGGTCATACTTTATGACAAAATTATTTTCTTCATGGTTTTGTGTATAGAAAACAGGCAAAAAAACCAGATAAAGAAGAAAGTTTTAATGTTAAGATTACAGATCCCATCCTGAGAGGGGTGAATCTGTGCAGCTCCTCAGAAGTTAGTGGATATTCACTGTCCCTTTACTTTGGAATGAAGTCTGTTCCCTCTAGCAGTGGGTGTTACAGACTGATCTATTTCATTGCCTTCACTATATTATCAAGTTGTCTTCTTGATAAATTAATAATGTGGTTTTTAAAGAGCTAATTGCTATTACTGTAAAAGACCCACAATTTAATTAGGGATACCATAATTGCTTCAAGAAAGATACTAGTTCATGTAATTAAAACATAAATTTAGGAATTATTGTACTTATAGAATATAAATTTCAAGGTTATATATTTTTAATTCCATTTGAACAGTGTTTTGTTGTTTGGCTTTTTAAAAATACACTACTTCTTTTTCTGCCAAATCCATAATTCCATGGTTCTTTCTTCTTGCCCCTCCTCTCATTTCCTTGCAGTATTGTTGGTTTCATACTGAGGCCTCCTCAATTAGACCATAAGATGAAGGTTGAAATTGTTGCCCTTCCATTCCTCAGTATCTTTAAAAGACAGAAAGTTTTTGACATTACAGCCAATCAGAAATTCTACTTTTGTTTTTAAAGCCTTGATTGCAAAAATGTGTTGACTACCATATCTTAAAAGTTTGGTATAGATGAAGAACTCATGCTTAACATGCATTTAAATGCCCCAAGTAAGCTCTCGGGATCCGTCTTTCACCCATGTCTTGTGAGTCCTCCAGATTAAGACCTCTGTTTCTGCTTCCTAATTACAACTTCCCCTGTTAACATACAAGGTATTCCCTGATCTAATTGCAGAGCAGATAGCTCTTAAAATAGCTTAGAGTAGTGTGCAGAAGGAATAATTTACTACAGTCACTTACTGTAGTGTGTAAGTGTCAAGGGAAAAGGGAAACATCTTTTCTTTAATTTTGCATTGACATCCACAGTGGCTGCACTAAGGAACCACAGCCCACTGTAGAC
Organism: Dasyornis broadbenti; assembly: GCA_013397935.1. NCBI lineage: Eukaryota > Metazoa > Chordata > Aves > Passeriformes > Dasyornithidae > Dasyornis > Dasyornis broadbenti. The sequence goes on from VZRN01002333.1 coordinate 442,663, forward strand.
TCCCCAGCCATATCCAACTGCAGTCCTATTGGGCATAACAATGGATTATAACAGAGCTTCCCAGCAGGCTCCACCATCTGATTAAAATGTTACTGCTGTTGTCTGTGTTCTAACATAAATTGGGGAACTCCCCCCTGGCCAGAGTGCCAGGAGCCTTTGCAAATTGTGCTTGACAACTGGCCCGTTGGAATCGTTCAGCCCGAATAATCAGAAATGCCAACTTCTGTGCAACTTTGGAGTGCTTCCTAACTGACCTATTTTGGTTGGACAAAATATAGAATCAGTATCTGCACTCTGCATGTACTGCAATATAGTTTATTTGCAACAAAAATGTGCAAAGCCTTCTCTTTTGTTTTTTTTTTTTTTTTTTTTAAAGGAGGGACAGGATGAGCTTTGGTTTTCACTTGCTAGGAACAATGCTAACTAGACACAGTCAGAATTTCAATGTACTGGAACAATGCAACTTACACCCAGATCTATTCTTGGCTTCAGCACTTGTGAGGAGACCTGCGGACTGACACGGACTGCCTCAATATTGCCACACATAAAATGAACTTGCTTGAAACTGTGCTTTCAATAAGATAGTAGAATTAAAATAATTAAATATTCATTTCCTTATTGTTGGAATGCTTCAAGGACTAGTGCATTTGGGAGTTTGGGGAAAAGGTCTTCTTTTTCAAATAAAAATATAAGAAAAACAGAAGAATAAAAGAGTTTTGGGTGTCAGATGGCTAATTAGTAGTGTGGCGTTCAACCAGCATTATCCAACATCACCTGTGTCATCTTTACTAGTAGTTTCAGATGAGAGGTTAAAAAAAAAAAAAAAAGAACAAAAAGCTGGCATGGGGAATGAACTGTGTTACCATCCTTACAAAAAGGGAAGAGGAGACAACTTCTCAAAGAAAGGAAGGAAGGGGTAAGATGTTAAATGGCAGACTTAAAAGGACCAGCTGATATGTAGACATTTAGGTGTTGAAGGAGGAAGAAAGAGGATGAAGAGCAAATAAACAATAGTAAAGGTATCAGTTAAATCATGTCACTTTCTGAAACGAAACAGATTCCAGACTGAGAGTAGGATCGTCTTGACTTTTCATGTTAGTTATCTGTAAACTCTTTATGGGTTGTCACAGAAAACAGCCATTTTTTTTGATCATGAATTGCAGATTGTTACAGGTGCAGCCTGTAACAAAATTCCATGATTTTTTAATTGCACTACCTAGTATAGGGGATACAATAATTGACATACATTAAAACAGGTTATCCTGTCAAGGTCAAAAGCAGCTCAGGGTTGCTATAGGCAAAAGTCCATCTTCCTGGTCCTTGCTCAGGCTGCCAGTAGAGTACTGCTGTAAGAAACTGTCATTACAGGGAGGAATGTTAATCCCTGCAAAATGTAGACATAGCACTACCGATCTGTATTTGCTCTGGAGTACAAAAGTATGGGAGTCAGAGGTGTGATTGCCGTTAAGTAGGAGGTATCATAATGATACCCATTAGTATCCACCTAATTTTGGGAGAGCAACCTGGAATCATGACATGGTTGTGGCACAGAAGTCTCCACAGTCCCAAACATATATTTTGAGATTATTTTTAATATCTGGGGGTTTCAGTTCAGCACTTCTCTTGAACACTATTTTTTTCAACGTGGCAGCTGCTAGTTTGTGAAGTCTCCTCAGCAATCAAACACATTATACTCGAATATTCTGTATCTACTGACTCAGTCTAAATGACATTGCCCAGAACATGCCTATGCTACTTTCCTGTGAGGATGCACAAATTATTTACGTTAACTCCACTCCTGAAGTGATAACCCCTGATTTTACTGCTCTTTCGTGCACAAAATGTCTTGGCATGACCTGTTTGCAATTTTTCTTTCCATTTGCAAAATTATGGAAGGCAGTTTCCTGTTTTGTTACTGCTTTAAGACAGGTAGAGCCGACTTTGCCACACCAGCAACAGGTACTGTGCAAGTGTGCTGCTATTTAAGGTCCTGTCTCCGGAGAGACACCTTGCCTCCGGGTGCTGGGTGCTGGCTATATTTGTCACCTGCCAGCTCATGCCACAGTTCGGCTGGCTGTGAGCTCCAAAGGGTTAACAGCAAGCCAGCGGTGATGCTGTAATCCTCCAGGGCTGCCAGCACGCTGCACTGTTGTTGTGTCGGATCAGGGGGGTTTAAAGGAGGCTGTGCTGGCTCCAGCAGCTGCCTCAGTCCCGTCTGTCATTTTGGGTCTCTGCTCCTAAACAACATGGATGGCGTAGCAGGTAAAAAGAATGACTGAAACCCACACTGGGAAGGAAACTATGTCCTTCCCCTCCCTACCGCGTCCAGAAAATGCACGGCCTCTGAGAAAGAGCCCTCACCTCCTCAAAAAACTAATGCAGCGTGTCAGGAACGTGTGCCCTTGGGGCGTGTGGGGGAACAAAACCCTGTTTGACAAACAGCCCTCGTCTTGACTGTAATGGTGAAAACAATACAGGTAAACCCAACTACCCTCTGCCCTACTTCTCTTCTGCTGTAAGCAAATAATTCTCCAGTAAAATAACCAGAGGGAGCACTTTTTCCACAACACTGCTATTTTCTAAAATCTGCATTGACTTTGTCCTTACATTGACATTGCAACCATCTGGTACGAACGGTTTGATATGAAGTGGGGCAAATCCACCCTCTAGCTTCTAAAGAAGTACTCTTAGTGAACCATGCTAGATTTCACTTTTATTTTTAAAACGGCTATATGCATTAAATTGTGGAGAGCAAAAGCCATTTGGAAATGTCAGAGCTGGACTTCAGCTCCATTTGTAGGCATATAGAGTAAATTAAGGTATTTTTATGGTTTCTGTCTCACTTGTTATCAAAACGTCTGACATATTTAGCCACATAAAACCTTAGCAAGATTAAAAAATAAAAGAAAAAATAAAGAAAGGAGGAAAAATGAAAGGAAAGGGAAAGGGAAAGGGAAAGGGAAAGGGAAAGGGAAAGGGAAAGACCTGCCCCAAAATTGTTGTTATCTTCTAGGCTGAAAACTAAGGCAGAGAAATGGGTGAATCCAGAGTAACAAAACCCATCTGTGTCTAAGTTATCACCCTGGATCTCTGGATTACTCTTCTACCTGGGTGTCTCCCTAGGTACTGACAACCATGGTAGGAAATCCATATTTTCTTGGTAACATAGGTGTATTTTTTCCTCTGTAAATCTCTGCTACACAGAATATATGAAGCTTTGGGATAATCACTGAGTGAAGCATGCAGCAGGCCAAGGGCAAAGCTGAGACAGCGACCTGTATATTCTGGGACTCATCATTCGCATGTCATGAGCCAGAGTGTTTGCTAGCATCTCAGAGCAAGGGCTTTGCTCCAAAGAATCCCACTGGCATGCCTTCCTCTGGAAGGCTCAGAAAAGGAGGTGAGAAACTTCTACCACATCTTCCAGTCTTACTGGGAGAAAGAGAGAAAAAAACCCCACAAAGGTGGGCCTATCAGATGAGGCTGAAAGGTGACCTTTCAGTCTATTAGAGGGGCTGGTAATGGATGTTCAGGGAAACATAATAAACAACGTAAATATGCTCTTCCTATGGTATACCTTTTCATGTTCTAACAATAGGTGATGAGGGATTTTTAGTTTTGTGTCTTACATTCAGACCGTCACATTTAACAGGACTCAGTAGACCTTTCTATGGAGTGAACTAGTCCTTTCTAACCATTTTCCTTTTGACCTTCATTACAACCTGTGTCAATGAGTCTCACTGCTTCATTCTGCAGTCGTTGGAAAACACTTCCCTTTGTGATTTTTGAATCCCGAGGCTTGGTAATTTTCGCTGGGAGCCTCTTGCATTCTTCTTTTTCCGAGAAACGGTGAATAGTTCTTCTGCTTGCCACTCAAGATATTTTAGTTATCTGCTAATCTCCCTGGATTGTATTTTTTCTGGACTGAAGGGCCTCAGTCTCTGCCTGAGCAAAGCTTTTCAATGTTTTTATCATCTTTTCTGTCCTTTACTATTCCTTGTCTAATTGAACTATAATATTTATGGGTTAGAATGATCAGAAATACATTCACTATTTAGGCTGTGAGTGCACCATGGATTCATATAGCAGCGTAAAACTGCTTTCTATTACATTCTTTACACCCTTTCTGGTACGTCTCAACTTTCTGTTTATCCTTCTGACCAGTGCTGGGTTTCACATGATATTTTCTAAGAAATATTCTCAGAGGAAAGAGGAAGAAGTCTTCTCATGATCTCTACTTCCCAAAGACAAAACAACATAGGAAGAAAACATCGGTTTGTTTTCCATGGCTTTAGCCATGCTGGCTGAAAGAAGCAAACCCCCCCACTTATGCCAAGATTTGGAAGGGAGTCACGTAGTGAGGAATATTGCAGATCAAGAAAGATACACATGGGAAAAGGAGATGGAATTATTGGCCTTGCAGCCCATGAATTTCACTTGAAAGCTGGGAATAGGAAGAAAATGTAGACTTGTGTGGAGCAGGAAAAAGAGGAGCAGAAAAGCTGTGAGTTCTTTGTTTCACTTGGAGGGAAAAGCAACCAGCCTAGGTCAATAGCATTTTATGTGGTGAGGTTGGACAAGGATTGAATAGATTACAAGGCTGTGTATTGCAGAAGTAAGGGCAGGTGTATTAACGGTTTATCTGACACTGTGAACATGAATTGGGACATTTTCCATTGGCAGACTAAAAGCTTGCATACTTTACAGCTGACTGGAAGCTTAACTTATTAACCATACTATGAAGATAAGATTTAAATGCTGGATAGGATTCTGATTATTTGAATTTATCAATACTATTGGGATTTGTGAGTTAACCTGGTGTCCTTATCAAAATGCAATTTAATAGTGGAACTTTCTTCCAGCTATTTCTTGAGCTAAAAGCAACATGAGACTCATTCATGGCTGCACAGATGGTTGACCTTGCTGTCAGACAGGGATCATGAAGCAGGACTTCCTGGCTGGTGTGTAGGTCACATCATTACCTGTCTTCTGTCTCCTTGGAAGTACCCCACACTTGGAAATACATGACAAACTGTGCCGCCTCATGCACAGAACACTGCACTGTGCTCCAGAGACGGCAGGGACAGGGCAGACCATGCCTTATCTTTGCCTCAGAATAAAGCAGCCCCTCAGCCAGCCCATGGCAATGGAAGCAGAAAGGCAATGTAAAACTAACTTCGTTTTTGCCTTCTGCCCTCCTCGTTTCTGGTTTGGGGGAGGACAGGGCTGTACCAGAGAAGGACCAGAGATTTCATCCAGCAGGTTTGTCAATGCCTTGTTTTCCTTAGCAAGATGCAGAGATGAGCGTTCCTTACTCTCAGCAGCTGAGATGAGCGTTCCTTACTCTCAGCAGTTCCTCCCATCTGCCTTACAATTGAGACACATAACGCTGCTGCCTGAGCTTCCTTGCAAGGTGTGGTGGCATTGTCACCAGATTCTTTGTGTAGCTCTCTTGTAATATATGTGTCAAACTTGCAGTAAATTCTTTTCACCATTAATAATTGTCCTGGGTGAAAAGGCCATTAAATGAGAAGTCATTATTGCTCATCAGTATGTGCATGGAGCTTTCAATGGGGATATGTGCTCAGACAAGAAACATTTGAAATGCAGGAGGCAAGCATTCCTGGACAGACAGCATTTTTCTTACTAGCCATGATGTTGCCACACCATTTCCATCTCATTAATTGGGTTAAGAGGGCGGGATCCAGCCCTTAAAATAGCATGTTACCACCCTATTTCTATGAAGGTGATTAACGCAGGAGATATGGCAGCAACCATTGCTAAGGGAATGTTGAGGTGCAGTTTGTGAGCTGAAGCAGCTCCTACTGTCTTGAAATACTACGAACCAAAGGGTTTTATCATCAGTGCCTGGAGTAGAAGGTACCCAAAAAGAGAGTGGCTGGTAGGAGAAGTTTTATTACATCTGCGAAGAAATGTATCTTTGTAAAGGTAATGTAAAGGTATTAACAGGTTGTCACAATTGTAAAGGTACAAAAAGCCATATTGAACCAGCAGCAGAAAACTTGTTGTCCCCTCTTTACTGCAACAGGTCGTGTAGCTCCTTGGCCTGATCTGCAGTTGTAGTTATGGCAAAGCTAGAGTTGAGATGAATTAACACTGGTCTTCAGTTCAGGAAGAGCATTAACTTCCCCAGACACTCTTGGCCAAATCCATCCCTGCTGTGACATCATTTGAGTTGCATCAGGCTTAATTTTGTCCCAGATATCTCCACTGGCTTTCACAGCAACAAAACTTTCCCCTTGCTTCCGAAGTAAGGGGAGTGAAATGAATTAGGTCAAAAGAGACTAAACACTGGATAAAAACCTTGATCCCAGTTAGAAGTTTGCCTGCTTGGGACAGGGTTTGGCTGGCTATGGTAATCATGGGGTGGTTGTGATGTACTCCAGACATTACATAACAGCCACTTTCATTTACTGCGAATGTTATTCAAAGCTGAGGATTTAATTCTTCTGAACATTAAAGCTTACAGCTGGGTTAAACGCCTCCTCATAAGTCACTGTATATTATATTCAGAGAAGTATGGGATTTTTTTTTTTTTTTCTATTCACAAATTTAGTAGTTCTTTTTCTCTCTTAGCTGTCTTTTTAAATAATTTTTCTTTTCAACATCCATGTTATATGCATGTACTTCCTCCATCACCATAAAATTTTCTTGTTCTACCATTGGCTTCTCTGAAATCTCCAAATATCAGGTTAATTTCTGGATTTGCTCTTAGATGGAGTACTAATATGTCATCCTATGTCAAAACTCAGCATATAATCATCCCATTAGAGCAAGAACAAGTATTTTACATTCTGACTCTCTTAAAAGTAGTTACACTGACATTCTTGACTATTCAGCCATGTTGTAAAATTGACCATCATAAATTTTGCTCCAGATTAATTTAATTAATTCCTTCACTTTCAGAATTACAGTTTTAAAAATTACTTTTTAAAGTTTTCTTTAAAATATTTTCCCCATATAGTTTTTTTTCAAATCCACTCTGCCACCACCCTTCAAAATTTTATTTTCTTGCATGCTCTGCAGGAACTTATTCTTCACTTTCAGAGTTCATTCAACTGAATTCTGGCCACTGGACCAAGAAGTGTAAAGATACATAGCTGCAGCACAGATAATTTATTTCTTCACTGGGTTTACTTATTTTCCCATTGCATCTTTGTTCTTGACTTGCAGAGGTACAGATTCTACCTCAAAGAACAGCACCAGGAGGTAAACTGCCTTTTCTTTAAAATATACAGATGGCTTTTAGTGGTGCCCCTTATGAAGGTCAAATGGTATTGCTTCCTACTTCTACTGACTTATTGCATCTCTTGACTGCTGTAAAAAATCATGTTGGTTGTTCACAAGAAGGAAAAATCGGCTGTGGAATCTTAACTATGAGTAGCAGTGAAAATTTTCTTGTCGTTAAAGTCTTTAAATGGATTCTGAACACAAGGAGGCAGAAAATCTCTTGAGGAAAAAGAAAATATTTATGCAGAGCTTACTAAGAAAGACAATTGACAATGATTTTGAAAGAAAGGAATCAATAAGTCAAGTTCAGAAACAGTAATATAACCTACTTAATTTATATTGAAATAGTCTGGTTTGGATTTGTCATGATTTTATCATAGTAGATAATGTGACTATAATTTTCTCAATTCAAGTGTTCTGTTAAGATTTTCAGGATTTATTAAGATATCTTTTTTTTTTTTTTAATTTCACAAGTATTTATGTTTCTTAAAGATTTTTTAGAGAAAGAGGAATGGCTCATTTTTACAATTGCACATAGTATTCAGAATATTATTATATTTCCATTTGTCTCCCTTTGGCAGAAAAATTACAAAACTATAAACCGCATTACTTTAAAGACTCTTCAAGAGAACTGTGTGCATTGCTTTAGCTAAGATTTCCTTCAGAGAAGACAGTAGGAGTAACACCAACATGTTTCACAAATTTGCCAAACTGTTAGTTAAAAGTAAGGCAATGTTTTATTTCAACATCCTTAAAACATGATGTTATAATTTTTCTCTTGGAATTTTACTAAATTTTTTTAAGTTTCATTCATTTAAAAAAAAAGCTTAATGCTGACACAAAATTTTATTTGCCTAAAAGGAATGCTGCTTAAAAGTCCTTTTGTGATAACATACAATGATATTTCTATATATTTGTTTGTTGATTTTCTTTTCCAAATGGACCAGTAACATGATGAAATAAGCTATAGCAAAATCCTGCTCTGTTTTGCCAATATCATCTACAATGGATTCTTTAAAAACGAAAGTGACTGTCTTGTATAGATCAGTGATTTTTTCCTCCCAGATATCAGCAGCATTGAATGCTTGGCACTTACTTACCCATCTTTCATCTTCAAATGCATTATCTGATCATACAAATGGAATAGATTTAAATCCTTTGCACAACCACAGCTGTAGCATGTGAGACCCTGCAAATGGAAAGGAGGAAGGAATGGGTCTACAGCTTTGTTACTTCTCCCAATAAAACCAAACCTGCAACTTTTCTATGAAGATCTAAAATCTGTTAATGAAGGTACTGACTCATCTGTTCTTGAATCAACCCTTCAGATGAGTTTTAGTGCCAAGAAAAGAACCAAGAAAAGAACCAAGAAAAAAAACAAGAGCCAAGAAAAGAACTTTGTCTGTTCCGAAGCAATGCCCAAGCCTTGTTTCTTCCTCAACTCAAACAGGCTGAAAAGCATTTCTCTGAAACAGCCGACTGAGAACTCTGGGTAATGATGGATGAATAAATACGCTCAGCATCCTGTTTTCCTTCAGAATTCTTGTGTACAGTACACTGTAGTGAATATTTACATTTCAATGTGCAGATTGCTCTTTCAAAGCTATGGTTTTTGAGCCCTGAAGCTGCCCAAACAGGGTTTGGTCTTTACTGGCAATGCAAGTATGATTTAAAAGAGGGAAGTTTGTTTTATTCCCCTGTCCCAAAACTGTCAGGAATATCACAGTGTGACTCCTTTGCTAAGTGAATAGTCAAAGATGCCTCTTTCCTGACAAATCTTCTGAAAGTCACAGCACAATAACACTAGTTGAAGTTATTTAATTTATTAAAAAGAAATATGACTTCTTGTGACAGATATGAGTCGATGCTTTAATAATACATGTTACTGGATGCAAAACAGTGAAGTATCTCTACTGTCACCTTTTCCATTCTATTGGAAAAATATCACCTTGTGTTAGGGTGATCTCTTGTTTATCGTAATATCAGTCAATTAAATGGATAGAAAGAGAAGGGACAACTAAGGCTGGATATCTTAGACTGGATTTCTTTGTAGAGGTTTCTAAATTTGCATGAAGAATGTCATGGTTACTCAAAACTCTATTCAAGTGGTGATGAACAAATCTTTTGTAAAAATCTCTCAGACAACATGACTAACTTGTATGTCTTCTAAGTAGTCTGTAGCACAAGGTGTGTGGATATAGATTTTTTACTGATTGGATTGATCAGGTCTTGCTAACCCTTCTGCATTAGAGAAGCACTAATATTACCTGCTGGGCTAGGGTGTATGTATATATACAGGAGTGCACTTCTCTGGGAAAAAAAGCATGTGTGTCCTGAGAAATTTATGAACTGGGAAGTCGTAGTTAATAGTATCAAAAAACAAAAAGTGTGGTGTTACACCAAGACAACAGAGGAAAAAAACCCACAACTCCATCAACCCTACGCAATGTTTCAAAGATACTTTAATAAACGAAAAAGTAAACAACAACAACCAACCAACCAACAAACCAAAACCAAAAGCTCCAATTCCTCGTCCACAAGGACTCCAAAACCAATGGTCCTTGGAAGAGTACAAACATGTCAGAACTGGTGCAGAACTCTAAGGAGAAGGTCAGGTTGCTTAAAGTAATAATCTGGGAGGAGCATCACAGAGTTAATTTTATGCACATGGATGAAATATGCACAAAATAAATACAGCAGTAATGGCTCTATTTATAATTATTTTATTTAAAAATTGGTGAGCTGGTTTTGACTGGGGTAGAGTTAACTTTCCTCACAGTGGCCAGTGTAGGGCTGTATTATGGATTTGTGCTGAACATAGGGTAGATAATATAGAGAGATTTTTTGTTATTACTGAGCAGTGTTTGCACCAAGGCCTTTTCTGCTTTTCATACTGCCACTCTGTCAGGGGTGCTGGGGATGCACAGGAGGTTGGGAAGAGACAGAGCAAGGACAGGTAACCCAAACTGTCCAAGGGATATTCCAGATTATATGACATCCTGATCAGTATATGAAGTGGGAGGAAGAAGAAGGAATAGGGGTAAGTTTGAAGTGATGGCGTTTGTCTTTCCAAGTAACCATTATATGTGATGGGGTCCTGCTCTCCTGGAGATGGCTGAACACCTGCGTGCACATGGAAAGAAGTGAATTAATTTCTTGCTCTGCTTTGCTTGTGTGTGTGGCTTTTGGTGTCCCTGTGAAACTGTCTCTATCTCAGCCCATGAGTTTTCTGCCTCTTACCCTTCTGATTCTCTCCCTGACCCCGCTGGTGTGGGAATGACTGAATGGTGGCCTGGGGCTTGGCTGCTGGCTGGGATTAAACCACAACGTTTTCTTTTGATAAGTGTGAAACCCTTGGAAATTATTAGTATAGGCAATATTAAAGAGGATGAACCTCTCCTACATCCAGTAGTCATAGTGCCCTATGTGAAACATCGATAATTGTGAAAACTAATCTGAGACTGAAGACTTCTGGACACACCATGTTTTAGCTTAGAAATAAAAAGGGAAACCAGCCTGAGCATTATACAAAGTTCAAAATTCCCAGAAAAATTCTAGCTTGAAGTGGGCAGGCGTGCTTGATGCTGGGGTTGAATCCAGAACACTTTCAAGTGAATGGAAAGATTCTCATTCTCTTCACTGGTAACAGGGTTAGGATTTTAAGAAAGTATAAGAACTGGGAGAAAGATAAATTTTTCATTATCTTAATTAGATTTCCATTATCAGCTACTGAAATATTTTAAATTTCTGTGCATCAGATACACTTTCTAAAATGGCTATGAAGATGTCCCTTTCTGTTCTCTGCTCCTATCTGTTTGATCTATTAACATTCCAGAACAGTTTCTTATTTTACATAGATCTACTATAAAACTCAGAAGGACTTTTATGCTGGCCATGGCATAGCAACATAGCTAACATGCTGGTATTCTACTCTATACAGAGATTTAACACTCAATAAAAAATAAGGGAGGCAACCTTTATATGGTCCCGTACAAGGGAGTGAGAAATAGGGACGTGCGACAATCTTCACTTTGGAAGAGGTTAACCTTTACTGCTGGGGGTGAATGATTAATTTCACTGTTAGAGCTTGCATGCTGAAATGAAAATCCTTTGAAGATGTTTGGAGAATAACATATTCTCTTGTTTCTGAGCATGTGTTTTCAAATTTTAATTGCGTGGTTTACAATTACTTATTTATGTAATTCTGACAGTAGCCCAGTGTTGTGCAGAACTGAAAGAAATTCTGGGTCTCCATGTCAAATCATTATTTGTAATATTTTTGAGAACTTTGTTTTTTACATTTTTAACACTGGCAGAGAAAATCCATTTGATAAATTAGAAATACCACCTTTTATTTCAAAAGGTAAAGAAAAAAAAACTCTGAAAAAAACAAAGGTAAAATTATCTTTGTGGTGTTTAGACTTGTTAGGAGTAAAAATAGATGATTGTCAAATATTCATCAGTGTTCAGTGGTTTCCATGGAACCGTTTTCTGTTAGAAGCAAAATTTGTGGTGTCCTGAACACAGTAGCACCACTCCGCTTGTCGACAAAAGGCATTTCATTTCTGCTTCCAGTGAAATTAGGGAAAGTCAAGTATGTTGCATGAAGAGTAGTGTTTTTAAAAAACTGGTGCTAAGTCTTTCTCTGGTAGTCAGAATCAATGAAGTGTTTTGTTCTTCTAAATTTGAGGATCAATTAAGTGGAACTTCCTTTCCAGCTGATACGCTTTTTAATAGGTAGCAAAATTTCTTTCACCTTGTTTCATGTATGAACACCTTGGTAACAACATGAAAGAACTCAGTGCCTGTAAAATCGAGTTGGCCCCTTTATTACGAGAAGCATTTATAGAGATGTTGCAGCAGAAGCTCCAAACTTCTTGTTGCAGATGAAGCCTTCCCTGCTGCAATCTCTTCTCTTCCCTTTGCGTTTCAGAAATGTTACAGGAATCCTATTCCAGAAATGCATGTTCACATTTGAATTGAAAATCAAATAAAATTTATAACTAATGAAATCGGACAGGATTTTTCCTGAAAAAAGGCATGGAAGTCATTCTGTTAACTTCAGCAAATGTATTCCTGCTTTGTATCAATGCGCAAAAGGGCACAAACCAGCTCTGGTTAGAAATGCTTTGTATGTGCTGGATGGATCTGTTCTGCTGCAGGAATGTTTCTTTCTATTCGAAAGAAAAAAGATGACAAATATAAAGGAGTAGGTTAATACCTTATAATGGCAGGGTGTGCTTCTCAGAGATGGTAACTGTGTTTATTTCTAATTGACACCACTTAGCTCTTCTGAAAATGGGTCATTATCTTCAGCCATCTAAACACACAGGACTGATTTACAGACCTATGAAATTAAGTATCTGGAGTTTCTATTGATTTCATGTCTGAAAATCTGGCCTTTTTTATTTAGCTGCTAATTGAAGCTAAGCCACTAACTTAAAGGTCTCTAGTTTGTGAATTTTTCTTGGGGTCTTGAATACAAACACTTTTTGTAAACATGAAGAGATGAGAAACTGGGATATCCTGAGTCATTTCGCTGGATGTTTCAAATATTTCTGTTTGCTTACTTTCAGTCACATTTCTGCTGTGTTTTAAATAGGTGCATGTGCTGGCTTGCGTGAAACACAGAAAAAAGATAAGGGATACTTTCCCAGGCACAAAACATTGCATAAAAATTTGAAAGGACCAACATATTTGATAATACATTGAAAAGACACCAGATTTATACACTACCGCTCTGGAGGCATGTTAATATAAAATTAATGTCCCAAAGTGGTGTTCTTCACTCTAATTTACACACAAACTTTAAAAAAAAAATCTGTACCTGCTTCGTAGATATTGAAGAGCCAAGGCAAAGTTTTCAGGAACAAAAATGTTGAGCAAAGTATGTTGTCTTGAATATCTGCTTATAGAAACAATCGAATGATTTCCATTAAAAGACTGGTCTCTGTGTGTTTCAGAAAGTGTATTTGCCAAGTACTGAATATGCACTTTTAAAGTTCTTCAATTTGAACTATGTTGTAGATACATAGTAATATTAAATGGAAAGACCAATGTTAAAACAACTTTCAGGCTGATATAATTTAGTTGGCAGATCTGAAAATGAGTGTTTCCCATAATACCAGCATATACAAAATTCTTTATACGGTAGGCATATGTTTTAGGGAAGAGATTCACAATAGTAGTGAGCAAAACATTTAACCTGAAAGACAGAGAGGGAAAAGAGCTGGTGACATGACCTAATACTGCAACCAGATACTTATGCTTGACTACAAAACCAGTTCTTCCTGCTCTCTTAAATGGACATCTATAATGACATACAGAGAGAGGCCTTTCTCTATCAGGATACAGCTGTGGGTTTGTCTGTCTTCTCTACATAATTACTTGTTTTTTAAATTTCCGTATTTACATGTATGATCCTATAAAATCAATCCTATGTAGTAGGGAGATGCTATTATTCTTGTAGTCAGGGATAATCTTACTGTTGAAAAACCAAGAAACAGGGAGTCTTTAGGAGGGGAAGAAGGAGAAATCCTCTTGCATCTAAAAATTATCTGTCTCTGTGGACTTGTCATCTAGACTTGTACCATGCTTCAGTAGCTTAGGCATTCATCCTGTGACAGGCAGGAATAAATGTTATGGAGGTGCTGGTCTCTCCTGACTTTAAAGAAGCACCTAGGTGACTTTTGTGTACTAGATACCGTAATTTTCAAGGTGTTGAGGAGAACCCTTGTGAAATCACTAATTTAAGGCTGCAGAGAAAATACTGTGGTGCTTGATCTTTTTTGTTAGAATTTCCTGTTCTCCCGCTTGTGTGTTCTGATCTGTCTTAAGGATGGCCACCTTATGTGATGTTCCTGTCACTGACATTTAGCATTTCCTGAGACTGCCTGTGGTTGTAACTATGCAAATTTCATTGAGGATTTAATAATAGACTAAACACGTGTGTGGGGGAGAAGTGCACGTAGATTTGGGGTTTTTTCCTTTATGTTGGATATTTGGGTAATGACTTATCCAAAAGTTCTTCAGCTTGAAGAACTTGCTGGTCTAGTTCTTTCTCTTTTACAGAGAATTTGAAAGTTTAATAGCTATTCAGCTAATAAGTGCTATACTTATGGTACAAATGTGGACAAAGGAAAAGGCTTTTTGCAAAAGCACTAGTTATTAGTCTTGTCCTTCTCTTACTGATAAAGAGTGCCCAGTAACTTCAATGAGAAAAAACATCAATTCATTGTAAATAAGGATTTTCAGCTGTTCCACGCTTCTGAGTTGAGCTTGTAATTTGTGTACCAACGTGACTATTAGTTTTAAATGGTGTGGGTTTGGGAAAGACATTTATATGCATTTTCTTTTTCTGGTATAAATAGACTGATTTGACATTTACTGCTGTAAATAACAATATTCCGTGTCTGGATAAGTTTTTTGCAAATGACATATCCAGGTTTAGGACAGGAAAGGCCCACCATAGTTTTCTCTGTTAGGCCAGCATGTCTCTGATTCAACCCCTAGTACTATTTTTTAAACAAACAAGGATAAATACAGTGCACCTGATCTAAAGCTCACTGCAGTTATTGTGGCTATTTCCATTAATTCCTATGGGCTTTGGACTAGGCTGTAGGTTCTGAAAGTGTCAAAAGTGAACGGCTAAACACAAATACGAATATGTTTTGTTGTAGCTTCCTTTTTCCATACATTTGAACACTCCCTCATAATTCTTCTGTATAAAAATAGACCACTATCAGACAGAAATTAAGAATGTTTCATTTCAAGAAGTGAGTGTTTCCAGAAAGCTGTGAACACATTAAGGTAGTGTAATAATATGGAAACTATCTTGCAATCTGAACCACTATAGTCAGTGATGTTACCTGCTATAATTAACTTAGCAGTGTGGGTTAAAATGCTTATTCACTTGGACACGTCTCAAAAACTGACTTAATCATCAGAGTAAGTAGGAAAAATAGCTTTGCATTTTTGTCTTCATGATGATCTCAATATCACAAACAGGATGCACTATAGCAAGTTTTAAATTCCCTTTTGCATCTGCAAAGTCTTATCCTTTAATAAAGAGTAATCACCTGCCAATTTGATTTGAAAAACATACAAGAACAAATGAGCATTTGTAAAGAAAATGTATAAATATTGACTTTTAACTAGATTAACCAAATAAACCCAAAATGATTGGGGTATTCTTTGTTTGTGAAAAGTAGTCACACTCTGAGATCATTCATGTCAGAAGTGACATGATTTTCATAATTCTGGAAAAAAAGATCTGTAGAAGCCATCCAGGTATCACTTGTAGTTATCACGTGCTCTCACTTCTTAATTCCAAAGTGTGTCTTTGAACATATGTCTATGACTTCTGTAATAGTGATAGGGAAACCTTAAAAACTGGAAGATTTTTGAGACCATTCATCACTCAGATTTAGTGAAAGTTCCTGAGACTGTAATATGGTCATTGCTAGTTTAAGTAGATTTATTTCAGACATGCTCTCCAGGGAGTTAGCTGAAGCCCTAGTATTTTTCCATAAGGTAGAGAAAAGATTACTGAAAGTGGTATGGACTAAACACACAAAAGATCATGACGGCAAAGCAGACAGAAGCAGCAGAGGAAGCAGCAGTTAACGTTTTGCTAACCGAGTTGTTCAGCTTAGTGAAGTCTGAATGGCAGAGATCGCCTGTAATAGCACCCGTGTGTGATGTACATTGGTATTGTTGAGCAGTTTAGCTACCATGCTATTTCAAAAAAAGCGAGCAGAGCTCTCTCTTAGCAACCAAGGGTGCAGTTTCACATTACACCTAATACACTGTGACTGCAGGCTGCTAAGAATATGAGCAGTCCCCATCCATTACCCGCAGCTGTAGCTTCCCACACTCTTCCTTCCTCTCAGTGTAGTGATTGTGTGGCCATAGGGCAAAATGCTTCAGCTTTCTGATCTGAGGGAAGACAAATCTTTATCTTTCTTTCTCTTTTTTTTTTTTTATTCCTCTATTTTGTGAAGGATGAATATTTCTCAGAGCAGCAAACCAAGCCAACTCCACTTGCAGCTGCGTGACTACAGGAACCAGGGTAAATGTAGGGTTGGCAACTCACAGCTGGCCCAGGAGGGCTGTTTGAAGTGGTCCCAGATAAAATACCAGACCTGCCAATTAGGGAGGAATCAAGTTCAGACCTAGCTTGCAGCTATACCACAATCAGTAGCTATCATTACATGACATCAGATAAAGGTGTATTATACTCAAGTTTAAGGTCAATTTTATATTCTCTTCGGCACGTTTCCACATCAGGCTGCTACACGCTGCTTCAACTCCAGAGAACATTCTCGCATGACAGGGCTTGTTATCATATTCTGTATCCCAAAAAGGGGGCTGAAACCCAGGTCTAAATGTTTTCTTAAATGAGGGTTTAGAATCAAATCCTGCAGTAGCAGGGTTAGTTACCATTCCAGAAATATGATTTATCTGGCTTCTCTGTTACATCTAGAATGAGTCAGAATGGCTTAGAGAAGTGGATACATTTTTGAAACTACAAGTTTCCTAATTTCTAAAATGCAAAATAATTGAGATCATTGAAAAGATCTGGATCCCTCCAAACACGGCTAGCTCAGGAGATCTCGTGTATTTATGATATTGTGCAATGCTTCTGCTCCAAAAGGAAGTTTGAAATGTAGCCTGAACAGGACATATTTCTTCTTATTACTATCTAAAATTCCTTAAGGTCTCAGCATACTTCTAAGAAGGATAATGGATTTGTTCAAATTCTGACTCCATAACAGAAACACAGAAAGAAGTGAGCAGGCAAAGATGCAAATTGGATGTCTAGTAGGATAAAGGAAATATTCCCATTTTTTTCAGCTAGAACAAGGCAAGACAACATAATTTATATAGGAAGCTCCAGGAGGAGCAGGAATTGAATGCAGGCATTCTGAATGCCAGCCAAGAGGCTTATCTTTCCTTTGTATTCAAGAAAAAAAATGAACAGAAAAAAATTCCAGTTTTAATTTTCTGAGATTTCAACTACTCCCCATTCCATAAAAGCCAAAATATTTTGAACATTTTTAACTAAAAGCCTAAAGAATCTCTTCTGCCGTATTGGATTTTTAATGGCTTGTACAAAGTCAAAGGAGCTTCACCATGGAAGCCTGACCTCTGATTTCCTCATTCTTTTGCTTTTCTCCTACCTTCAGGGCTTTTATGGCATCTCCCTATGATACTCACCATGTTGCAGGCAGTATTTAGCAGCATCATAGGGCACAGGCAGTTAAGCAGTATACTCTTGGTAGGTATTGTCCTGATGTAAATCAGCTGTGGCAGCAAATCCCAACTTTTATATCTCACATCCCATGCCAGCAGTTCAATCACTGGACCATATGCTATACTAGAGCAGGATACAAATCAGGGCTTCCCTTTTCTATCAGAGATGCCATCCTTGTCAAAAGCAGGAGCATAGTCTCAGTTGTCACAGTGGGGACAGTGAAAGTGATTTCAGATACTCTTTTAAAACAGAAAACTTAAGTCAGAAGATGCCCATGAAGCATTGTTAATGAACAGTTCCTTGCTTTTAATAAAGATGTTACTAAAACTGGGCATGAGGAGAGAGACAGATTACTGCCTAATTCTTCAGAACAGGTTTG
The DNA here is from genome assembly GCA_013397935.1 of Dasyornis broadbenti. Taxonomy (NCBI): domain Eukaryota; kingdom Metazoa; phylum Chordata; class Aves; order Passeriformes; family Dasyornithidae; genus Dasyornis; species Dasyornis broadbenti. The sequence goes on from VZRN01002333.1 coordinate 460,548, forward strand.
AGCTGTGCAGACTCCATATCCTGCCTGGGATATGCACAGAGAAAAAAGTTACTCTTCCTCCCTGTTGTGTGTCCTTCACACAGGGACTTGTCATTTAAGTGCTCCTTTGCTTCAGAGGAATTATAGCTGCTTAGGGGTGTGAAATAGCTGTGAACAAGAAAGGAATGTGATACAAGTAGTTCTATGCAGAACTCAAACTTGGCTTGTTGCTGCCTCTGTGTGCATTTCTGCAACTGCCATTTGTATAGTCCCACAACAAAATGCCTGAATTATGTATTTTTACATTCCCTGGATAGCTAAACCATGTCACTGACTTCAGCTGAAGTAATTTTGACCTCATGAATTCATTACAAATGGTTTGTTAGAGGACCACCAGGGGATGTGGGAGCAGATGGCTGCTCAAACTGGAGCTTCAAGGAGATGATGATATGATTCAGAAATATCATTGCTCCCTGTCTTCTTCTGTTTAGGGGACCACTAGGAAAAACTATACTATCTCTCCTCCTACTCTCTCACCCTCTGGGGAAAAAAAAAGTAAAATAAAATTAAAAAAAAAAAAAAAAAAAAAAAAAAAAATCCTGGGAGTCTTTAGCACAGAAGAGCACAAAATGCCCAAATTACCAGAGATGGTAGCTGTAGGAAAAAAGAGTATAGAGATTAGAAAAAGGAAAATTATAAAACCAAGCCCAATTTCCAGAGAGGCTTTGAGGAGTTAACACCAGGCAGATATCAGAAAATCAGATCTCTGAAAATCCCCCAAAGAGTTGAGGATTTGTGTGGTTAAATCTGATGGAAGGATTTAGTGGAAAGGGTCACTGGTCTAAAAAGGTAAGAGGAGTGGAAAATCTTTCAACGAAGAACAAAGCTGCAAAACAAATCAAGATTAGATAAAGTGTAAAACCAGAAGGAGTTTGTAGAGAAAAATCATAGAAGAAAAACTAATATAAGAGTGAGAAAAGGAAGTTCACAGGAGGTGTAAAGAAGGGAGTTCCTATTAAATACTTCAGGCGAGATCTTCAGGTTTTTGTGCTACTGGAAACAAATCCAGCAATCATTGTAGACTGAGCCTAAAAAGCTCTCTGTACCTCTGCCAAGAAATGAATAATATGAAGACTGCGTTCTTCTAAACAGAAGGATAAGATTCTGAAGAAGTCTGTAGCCTTTTTGCAGAGAGGATATAAACCAGAAATGTTTCAGGGTCTGTCTCTGGCTGCTTTAAGGGAGCAGGAGGAAGTGAGCAACATTATGGCCTGTGTTAGAACAGCATTTGTAAAATATAGCATTTTCCTTTCAAATAACTTTTTTTTTGTGTCAAGGACACATGATTTAAAAAGAAAAAGGAAGAAATTAAGTCCCTGAAGAACTGAATGGGTTTAGAAAAAAGTCTAGAAATACAATCAGAATCTGATGTAGACATCAAGTGACAGCATGATGATACTGCATAGCAAACTTATAGGTGAAATAGAGACGAAATTCAAGTACAGGGATAAGAGGACCACAAATTAAAAAAAAAAAAAGTCGCAAATGGATCTGATTAAGACTGAAGAACAATATAAAGGAGAGAATTTGAAGTCAAAAGTGAAACATCTCAGGAAATAACAGAGACAAAACAAAACTCCTGGAAATGGATGTGGGAAAAGGGATTTTCTGAGGCTGAAGGGAACGCACTGGTGCAATCACAGCAGAGAAGTGAGCCAAGATGCCAGTCTTCAAAAAATATTTCACAGGGTCACAGCTTCACCCATGTTCTCAGTCAAGAACCTTTCACTGGTCCCTTGAGAAAGGGCTAGCAACCCCTCTCTAGAAGAGGCCAAGAGAAACTGAGTTTTTATTCTTCTTTTCTGCAGTAAGGAATATTTGCATTCCTGGGAAGCTGACAAGGGGGTTGGATTAAACAGTCAGAATATGTTGATAGGGAGTTAAATTAAGGCTAATTGTGACTTTCATCAGCAATTTTATGGCTCTAATATGCACTAAAAAATGCTTTGAAACCAAAAAAAGTAAAATCACAATACATTGTCAAGACCTAGAGGAAAGCCAGGTCATCAGTGGTTCTTTTAAAGACTGAAATTGCTATTAAAATAAAATCCTTACTATTGAATATTCAATGTTCTATAAATATTTGTAAGCCTTAAGTTGAGAGAAAAGCTGTATCTTGAAAAAAAAATTTTAAAAGAATGAAATAATAGTGGTGGAATGATAGAAGCAAGGAAAATTACTTTTATAAATTTTCAAAGATCTGGATGAAAGAGGACTTTCCAAAAAAGTAGATTAGTAGTTTCCTGCCATTTTGCCATTACAAGAAAAAAAAAAAACATGTAATAATATGGAAAATGAGACTGTGGTCTTTCTTAAATGGGAGAGGGGTGTGGCAATTTTGCTGGCTCAATATATTGCGTGTCTTAAAAATCAAGTTGCTAGATTAAGGATGTAGATGCTTCTGATCAAATGTTACCTAAAGAGATTTTTTGGGGTTTTTTTAATCCTGTCTTAAATATTTCCTCTTTCTTTTTATCTCTTTGTAAAGTTCTTTAGTTTTCTTATAGCTTGCAGGAAAGAGGAAGTTACCTTCCTGGGGGAATTTTAATGAAGTCCTAGGTTCAGCTGACAAGAGCTCAGGATAGATGAGTACTCTTCAGAGCAGGATATTTAGAAAGGCTACAAATTTGTTAAGAGTGCTGGATCTAAGCAATATTTGGAGGGTGATGAATCACAATTTTAGAAGCTCCATTTACTCTTTCATACCACATAATACATGTATCTTATAATATCTTGAAGGATAATACATATGCTTCAGTGTCTTGCTATGTCAACTTGTCACTAAATTAATAGCAGTGATCTCAGATGGTCTGAACACTTCCTGATAGATCTGATCTGGGAAGCTTTTTGGACTCAGCCAAGATGATATTCATAGACAGTGAAGGTGGTTCCTTTATGTGACCAACTAAAAGTCCAAGAAGTAGGGAGTGATTCTCATAAATACTTAGAAGCCAATGGTAAAAGTCACATTAAAAAAATTGGATGTGTGTTGGTAAGAACAAGAATGAAGAGGCGTTTCTGTCCATAAAGCTTTCACCCAGCATCCAAGATGAACAATATTTAATAAACACTTGTTTTGGAGAGAAAGGAATGGATGCCTTTGAAAGCTTAAGATATGTGAGGATGCAGTACATGAGTGTTTAAAGGCTGAGATTTACAAAAGCTTTAAATAGTTTTCACTCCTATATTAATGGGAATTTAATGTGATCAGGCCAGGAGGAAATAATGCTTCTCTTAGAAAGGAAGCAGGGAGAAATGTAGCATGCAAAGGGAAGAGAGTGTGTGGCAACTATTTGTTTTATAGGTTTTTTGCCAAAATATTAGCAGAATGAGAAATGAGAATTCTACAAGTGACTCTACGGTACGAAGTGTTTGCAATCTTACTTGTTAAGATTGTTTTAGATAGATGAACTGTGTACAGTGAAACAAATGTCTCAAACATTTGTATGGCATTGCATAAACCCAATATTTCTTTGTGCACCCAAAAAATATGCACTCAAATAGAAGGGAGGATCAATGAAAATTAGACTATCAGTTGGATATCAATTGGGTATCAATATCAAATGGAAGATATATTTTAAAAATTGTCTTGGGAAATATTTGAAAATTATCTGCTTTAGGCAAGAAGTAACTTCAGAAGAGCAATTGGATCTTAACGCAGATTAATTTAGTTTAACGAGAGGAATCACACAAGACATCTCGTCTGAATATACGCATTGTTGCTATTGTACTTTTTTTATGAGATCAAGTTTTGCCCTCAAAGGCAGTAGATGTAATTGAGGTGAGGTACAAATGCAGACTGTTCACATCCAGGAAGAAGAATCTGGAGTGTTTTGTTAAGTTGGAGGTATTCAAATTGATGACAATGATAAACAGTTATTAAATCATAATACTACTTCAGTATCATAATATCTGTGACTCTGATTTTGTGACCTGTTGTTGACAGCCTTGCACATCCCTGGATTTGCTGTGGCCTTCCAGCTGTTGTCCTCCTGGGGGCTGGGATGCTCCTCTGTGTGACCTGTCTGCTCCAACAGTGTGGAAGGAGATGGGCTGGGCTGCTCTCCTTGTGGCTCTACCGATTCTCCTTGGAAAGCATCATCACAGAGCAGAGCTTGCGTGCACGTAGCCACTGGATGCCAGAAGGGAAAGGTAGAGTGAAAAAGCTGTTCTGGGGGAAGGATTGTTCTGTGCCCCAGCTGGTGGAGAGCAGGAAGTTGCTGCATGTTCAGCCCTCAGCTGAGCTTGGACTGCCTAGGCATGAAGGCTGCTACTGAGAGAAGACTCCTTCCAAACATCTTGAGGACCTCGCTGGACTCTCTTTCAAAAAGCTTGACATTACTGTGATACCATTAATGGGGAGAAGTATTATGAAGGACTCAACTTTGCAGTCCATAAATGAATTCTGCCCTAAGAGGAGTTCACTTGGATGGGACAAAAGATATCAGGTTGAATTGCTATGGGAGGAGAAGAGGAACAGATAAAGAGAAGCAACAGATCCTGACCTTTGAGGCAAGTAAAAATTCTGTATGCAATTTGCCTAACCTAGCCAATTTTTTTTACTATTAAAAAAAAACCAAACCAAAACCGAAAAACCCCACAACTATGTAATTTCAGGCTTCTCTTCCTACATGAGGTGCTTACATCATATGCATTTCTCCTTACTATTCCACTTTTAAGCCTCTAATACTTTCAACTCCGTGTAATTCCTGTGCATTCACTTCTGTTTGGCCACCACTGAGATTTGCTTGTATTTTAGTCTCCCAATGACTTTTTAAAATGTCAACTTGTATTTCTACTTTGCACCCTAAAGAGAATATCCTCCTGCAGTCTATCAGACCCTTCTTAGGGGAGTGTAAACAGCTAGCAATGGCAAGTGATAGCAAAATGCAGTTAGCAGTAATTATCCTGGAGAGTGGTAATGCCTTGGACCTGTTCCAAACTTGCAGACAGGCAGCTGAAGTCCCAGCTAGTCATACCCTTTAGAAAAAGATTGTATACGGTTGAGCAAAAACTCTGTATGAGCACTGCAGTGTGGGACAGGTTCTTGGAATAGTTTCCTGTGGAAAATTTGATTGCTAGTGCACACTGTCTTCCATCCAAAGTATCCATGGCAATATAAAATATGTTGCAGTTTTAGTATGGAGAGAGAAGTTGAGGCTGGAGTGAAGACAGTTTAAACAGGAAATTCACATTTCAAAATGCTGTATATGTAAAACAACTCCTTTTTCACTGGTTTCTGTCTCAGAGGCTGCTATTGTTTAGTTTGCCTTCTTATTATTTGCTTTTAAAATAGCCTATATATTTACAAAGGATCAGTCTACATCCAAGCCTCATTTAACGTCCATTTGCTACCATTTGCACCACATTACAAACTCATTTACAAAGTGAATGTGAAAACAAATGTGAGCCCTATGGAAAGCCTCGCTGAGCCTGTGTGTGATTGCAGCCGTATGTAACAGCTCATAAATGGTGTCGGCAGGAGACTGTGCTTAAGTACTGCAGCACAGGAGCTTGTCATTTCCGTAACCAAATTGCAGCATCTGTATTTCTCTTGCCCCTTTTCCTGGTGCTGTTAAGCCCGAGAATTCTTTCTAGAGCAGTCATCCTAAAAGCCAAATAGCTCCTCCGGAACAGTTCACAATGCTGTCATCTTTAAAATATGCCATTGTGCTGTAAAGCACTCTTAAGGGCTGCAGCGGTCTGGCTTGTGTACTAACACTGAAGTACGGAGGAAAATCAAACTCAGAGTCTCCCAAACAGTTACACTGGCAGGTGAGCTGTAGGAATAAAGGCAGAATTTCAGCAAATAAGAAATTCTTATGTATTCAACCATCACTTTGGAACCCACCCTGTTTCAGTTGTTCCCATCCCCAGACACTTTCATTAGCTGTGCCCACCCCCCAAGCTCCATTTCACCACAGTCAGGTTTGTGCCTCTGGAAGACTGAAGATAACAGGAACACTTATGCACTTATCAGTGCATATGAAACTCTGTAAGGTGCCTGAGTTCAGGATTCAGCCGCACTGTCAAGGGTTAAGGGCTTTCTTCAAGGTCGTTTCCTTAGATACAGGAGCTCAGCAAAGGAAGCATCCCTCACCTTGCAATCAAGCAGTTTCAAAACAAAAGCATAAAAAACAACCTTTCATGTAAAAAAACATTGGTCACTTCTGGATAATCATTCATTTTTTGTTTAAATCTTGAACTTGGTTCACGAAATATGAGTTCTGAGAGACACCCATGTGGCTGAGTAGCGCTTACTCACCTCAAACATCAAAAATTATGAAGAATGTAAAGGATTCAAGGAAAACCAATTCCAGCCGTTAAGAGCAGGAGACTTGCCTAAAATTGCATGTGTGTTCTCACTAGAAAAAGTCATCTGGAAGAGAAAAAACAAAGCCAAGAGAACAACCAGTGCAAACTAAATTTAATCAAAGACTTACTGTCTGGTGTGCAACTTAAATACACAGCTTGTGTGAATCTCCATATAGGCTTTCTTTACTGCCCATCCAACAGATAAGAAATATATCCAGCATGCTTAAAGTATATAGAAGTACTCCTACTAACTCCACTGGACTAAAACTTGAGGTGTTGGGTGAAAAACAAATGTATACAGGCAAATTAGGGATAATAAGCATAATCCTGTCTTTTCCTCATAACAAATGTCCTGTGAGTATCAGTAGCCATCATGCCTGAGATCATCAGATGGGATTCGGACCCCTAGTTTCATGGCAGATGCTTGCAGTTATCAGGAACCCTCTCATGGAGCAACCTGTTAAGTTTTCACCTGACGCCTTTCTCATATTCCTAGACAAAATGCAAAGTCAGTCTAGTGGTTTTATGGCTGAATCTAAGTTCTCTGTTTTGCAGCCATTTGTATAGGACTCTTTCTTTTCCAGTCAGAAATTTCAATAGGTCCAGTCCTGAAAGAGAGTGCAGGCAAGACTCCCACTGTCTTCAATGCTAAAATATGATTTAGTGCTTATAAAACCTGAAGAAAAGCAAATACATTTCCAGTTTAAAAAAGAAATGAGCAGGGAAACTCCTTTCATTTTCCATTTTTGCTCATAGATGGGCATCTATTTGACTGCTACACAGAGAAAGGCAAAAAGAATATAATATTATATATAAATTTCCAGTATGTATTTGCATAAGGTCTTTCACATAATAGTCTCTAATATGGTTAGGAAAAGTCATAAATCTTTAATTTCTGTCTGCTGGCTGAATAGTTTTCTCTTTTGTTCTTGTTGATCTGAAATTTTTTTTAAAGGTAATGTCTTCTCATCTATCATACATTGATAGTGAGCCTAGTGAAGTTTGAATTCTGCTGTTTGTTTTTTTGAAATTTATCTGTGGTTTTTGACATTTCATAGGCATTGCCTCTTTACCTCTTCCAGTGATTGGGATGAAAAATATGGGAATTATTCTGCTGCTGAGTTCAGTTGAAAGAAAGGGATGATTGCTTACATTGCTTCCCAGTTTTCTCTAAAATGAAGATGTATTGAGGTAGGTGAAAATATTTGTGGGGAAGGGAAACATGAAAGGGCTGGCTGAATTTCTTTGAACTTCAGTATGGTGGTATTTTGAGGTTAATGTTAAGGGTTAGACCAGTTCTTGCATTATTCAAATAAGTTTGCCTGTCCTTAATAGAGCTCTTGAAGCAGACAATTCAGTGTGATATGATGACTGTCTAAAATTGTTCCAGGATAAGAGAGATTTAATTTTTTGCAAAAGCAGACAAAAGGGTATGTGTTTCATGTTTGGAAATGTGATTTTTTTTTCCTAGAACAATTTCATTTAAAAGTAGGACACTACTTTTTCAAAAGATTAATTAGTTTATAATGAGAAAGATAACATCCCATGAGCCAAACTGATGTCAAGTGTTGCATTATAGATCCAAGAGTCACAACTCTGAGATAGAACAGATAATCCTGTGATATGAGAAAATAGAGCTGGAATAGATGTATGGCACTCTATGGGAGTGCTCACAGCTATTTGTGAGCCAAAGAAGTATATGTATTTAAACACTTTCTTGCTTTTTTTTTCTGCATTTTCTTTGCTACGTTTTCAAAATCAACTCAATTTTGAAACAGCCCTTATCCCCTGCTCGATAAAACAGAGATAGAATGTCTGGCATCAGTTTTTCAATGACAGAGTTGTAGCTACAGTGATCAGATCTGGAAGATTGGTTTTAGAAATTTTAGCTTGGAAGATGCAAACTTGGAAAGCAAACAGGAAGAGAATAGTTATTGAAGGGAAATAAGGACTGGTGGTAGCAGTACCATGTTTTATCACTGAGATCAGGGATAATGATTTTTTAATGATCTGCTTTTAAACCACAGACAATGTTCTGGATTTTAAGTGGCACCTGCTTTCCACAGTATGACTGGAGGTTAAAATGTTTTTTTAGTAAAATGAAACATTTTTCAGTTTTCATAGTAAGTTCTAGTGTTCTTTATTTATTTTATTGAATGAAACGTAGCAAATATAGGACCTGATCCAGGAAATATTTAATCTTACAAGCAGGTTTACATAAGTAACTGTGTCCAGTTCTCCTATACATTTAGCTGTGCTGACACTCAGACTACTCTGAATAAATTATTTTAAAAGGTGAGCCTGGAAAATGTCTTCAAACTAAATATATTCTGGGTGGGAAAATGCAAAAGAAAGAAAGAAGCCATACTTTCAATTCACAGGAGAATAAAAAGAGTATTTACTCTTCAGAAAGCCTTTTCATGGCTGTATTAGCAACATTTGAGACAACCACCACATGTCTAATATCTTGGGAAATCTGAGCACAGTCTTCCTGCTTTTTCTGCCAGAGGGAGTGACATAACAAGAACCTTCTACATAGCTTTCCATTTTAAGCCTAATTTCCATTTTCTTTGTTTATGGTTATGGTCACACACTCTGGCAGTCACAAAAATAGTAAAATCACATTCATCTGTAAATCAAAATACTTCTGTTTCAGAGTAGGCTGTTTCTAGCTCTCTTTGCCATTTTCAACCTTCCTAATATTTACAGAGGACAGTTATTTAGTTTTCCCAGCCCCCTCTATTTCTCCCTCAAATCACATAATTAAGCCATGAACTCCAGCAAGCAAGGACAAGGAGGAAGTACCATCCAAACATCCCATCATCAGTACCAATCATTTTAATGAAATAACATGCTGTTGGACTGAATGCATACAGCCTAACCAGGAAAGGCTGTCTGCTCTCCAGAATACTTGTGCTTATGAAAAAAAAAAAAAAAAGGAAAAGCCTTTAACCAGGCTAGGGGATAAAAAGAGAAAAGAAAGGAGAGAATATTAGGATAGAACTAGCAAAAGAAAAGAGTTGCTTGAAGAGCTGAATAGATAGAAAAATAAGCCACCAAATGTGAATGAAAGGGACTTCAGTGTATGTCAGAGAAAGAAAAGGAGAGGGGGGAAGCACTGGGACCAAAAGAAAAGAAAAGAGAGTGGTAATGGACAAAACTCCTATGTACTATTTCTCATCAAAGTACACCATGAGCAAAAGTCGAAGCTATACAGGGTCTATATATAAACTTCTCAAAATTATGGAAAAGAAATATTGGTCTTCCTTTGCATGGTGATAGGGAAAGATGTTAGAGTTTTTTGGTCTTGTTGGCTTGATCCAGTGGATCAAGCTAACAAACTTTATACATGAACTACGTCATAACACCTGATTGAAAAGCAAGAGGAAGGGTTAAAAGATAGCTGTTAGCATGGAGGAGTTAGAAAGATCATTTTAAGAAGAAAGTTGGAAGTATATTTGTGCACAGGTACACATGCATACATATGCACCTTTAAGGCTGTTCCAAAACATCAACCAAGGCTTCTGACTTGAGGATTGGAATGTGTTTTGCTACTGTCATAGTGACTATTAAATTAAGCAATCACTTTTTGCCAGACTTTGCTCTCTCATGGCACTGTTCACCTCCATAGTCATGTAATTAGTGTTGTCTAAACTATTGACTGAGACCCTTAGAAAAAGATTGCCTCTGTAAGCCTTGGGCTGGTCCTCATGCAGTAGTTTCTCAGGCCTTTATGGATCTGTGAGATTCTACTGCAGAGATAAAAGCAGAAATACAAAAGGACGCTTGCACTAATATCTAACACACTCCCCCCAGAATATCCCTAAATCTTACCAATGTGCAGACCTGTCATCTGACTATATCTCTGATTTCTTACACTCTGAAAGTGCTTACAGAACAAAATCAAATGACAGCAAGACTTGAAATGTCATCTCTATGTAGATAATGCTTTTTCAAATATATCGTAAAAGGGAATTAAAGGACAGCATCAATGTATTTCGAGGATACAAAAAGAGAGAAATTTCACAGGACTGCAGAGCAAATGATTGTATAACCAGAAGCGACTGACTCATGCTAAAAAAAGAAAATTTAGGCTGCATATTGGGAAAGCTTTTTGTCAGTGATGTTTTTGGATATTTAAAATATTCCTTGTTGAGAATAAACGCTGGCCTGGGATATCCAATTTCCTGAAAGAAGGGTGAGGTCTTCACTTGGCCTTTCTGCTCTTTGCTCTTTGAAAAGGCCCTTCCCTCTGGGTGAGGGAGAAGGCCTGCAAGGGCCAAAGGGGGGCAATGGCCAGGTAGGGATGAGGTGGAAAAAAGAGATACCTCCCTGAGCCACAGTACAGTAGGACTCCTGGCAGGGTTGTAGTTTGTGTTGCTGAAAAAATTTCCTCTACAAAAAAGCTTTCCACTTTTTCATTTTATCAAAAATGTGACTTCATTAAACTCAAAATAATTTCTGATATGACACATTCTCAATCTGCCTGTTAGTGCCAAAGTTTTCTCATGGTTGATACTATTGCCTGACTTGTCCTAAAGTATTTAAGATGACTTAAAGCTATTTACACACTATAGTTTCTAGCTTCTCTGTAGCTCTTTTTTTAAACCTACCTTCATTGAGAAGGAAAGAAGGATTCCCACTGAGATTCAAGGACATGTACTTTTGACCTCCGTACCATGTAAATTAATGGAATTTGTGCTGTAGGATACATAGGTAAAAAATTAGGTCTTTTATAGAGGGGTGTCATATCAAGATGCTTCTGGAAGAACGTTGCAATATCACATTGCCAGTTTATAGCAGCTGGGGGCAAATATCAACAAAAAGATCATTTTTTGTTTGCTCTGTTTCTTTTATTCTTTCTGAAATATCTGCTGCTGGCTACTGTCACAGCTATTGAACTAAGTGGCCTTTGACTCTGCAGTCATATTCATATGAGTCAGATAATTTAGAAATGTGTGGCTTTTGTCCTTTGTAGAGAATGGTGATCGTTTATGATTCACTGTGATATTGAGGTACAAATCCTTTCACTTGAAAGTTCTCAATGAGGATTTTGCTGTGCTGCCTTACTTTCATTAACCTTGTTCCCATTACCAATTTCTTATACTCTTCCTTTATGGGGCAGTATTTTCCTTCTTCCAGCTGTTTTTATCCATTCCAAAATGCAATAAAAATATTTAAATGGGAAAGGGGAAAAAAGCAATCTTCTATGACAGGAGAAAGGAAATTCTTACTTGCTGAGAGTTTGATAGAACCTTTCAAACACATTCAAACACTAACACAGACTTTAGTGTTACACAGGAATAGTGCAAATGTGTGTGTGTGTGCATGTGTGCAAACATTGATGTATAAAATGATGGTGGGCCCATGGTTCTCATCTGCTGTGCTGGTTGCATTGTAGGCCTCCTTTGCTCCAGCATAACAAGGGACTTCAGATGGGAGTTCCTTCACTGTCCTGAGGCTGTTATTTTCCTCTGCTTCCTTGGGCCATGGAAATTTCACAAAGCTCTCAGGTCCAGTTAGCCAAATCTAGACTGAACAGAATGTTCACTAATGCCTGCAGTGGGGAATTGCTAATAGGGGTGCTTATCCACTGCTCATGTTGATTCCCCAGCAGAGTCAAACTAAGCTGAAAGATCAGAAGGTGTTGCCAACTCCCTGTGAGTCACAGAATCATAGAATGGTTTGGGTTGGAAGGGACATTAAAGGTCATCCAGGTCCAAACCCCCTGCCACAGGCAGGGACAACTTCCACGAGACCAGGTTTCTCAGAGCCCCATCTAACCTGCCCTTGAACACTTCCAGAGATGAGGCATCCACAACTTCTCTGGGCAACCTGTTCCAGTGCCTCATCACCCTCACAGTAAAGAATTTCTTCCTAACGTGTAATCTAATTTAAACTCTCTCAGTTTGAAGCCATTCCCCTCGTCCTGTCACTACATGCCCTTGCAAAAACTCTCTTCCCATCTTTCTTGCAGGGTCTCTTCAGGTACTGGGAGGCAGCAATTAGGTCATATTAGTCCGTACCAGCCCTTCTTCAGCAGGTCCTGTTGAGAGAGATACAGCAGAAAAAGGCGCTGAAAATAGGCAGCAAAAGAACCTCTGAGCCTGATAATCTTGCAGTAACACAGCTCTGGTTTCAATTTACCCTAACCTTCACCTATAAACCATTGTAAATATGAGAGTGTGGGAGATGTTACACAGCCTTTGCAGCTCTTCTTGCATGTGAAGCAGCAGCCTCCAGCAAAGAGCAAGCGGGCAGCCAGGAGCTGTAAGTACTTCAGGCACTCGCATTTAATCTGTTATTGCATGTGAGCTGACATCCTGAGCTCAGTGAAATCATTCCACACATAATGTATTCCTAAGCTTACCAGAGAGCTGTAGTCTCTTCACTATTATCACATTTTCTGTTTCTTGCTGTCTTTAGGAAAGGGGAAGAATGAAATAAAACTATGCCTGCCTACAGGCTAGAAGCTGACTGACTTTCAATCATTTTAACAGTCAATTACAGTCAAGAATATTTGGTTTTCCCCTTTTTCCATATCCTCACATAAAGATTTCCCCTGCCACAAATCATTCACTTTGGACTTAGAGGAACTGCACGCACGACTCCCAGCTTAGCAATTAATGTCACATAATAAGCCATCTATAGCCTTTTCTTAAATGAATATTCAGATAGCAGAGAAAAAGTGAGCCCTGTTAGTATATCTTCAGGTCTGTTTCAGGGCTTGTGAGATAAATTATGTGTAGAAAGGCTTGTGAATTGAATGTGAACTAGTTGTCACATGAATAACAATATCAGACTTCAGCTTTTGTAAACAAAACTGTATCAGTGGATTCTGCTTTGATTTTGTTGTAATTGGTTTTTAAAAAACTCTGTAACTAATTAGCATCTGGTGGCAGAACTGAAATATATTGATGTTAATAACGAAGTAAACCACTCACTGCCAGATCCTGATAAACTATACTGTATCTCACTCCAGTGAAGTCACTTAAGGAACAAGGTGCTGTTTAGACATAATAAGAGTCTAAACATCTGCTCCAAAGTATTTAAAATTTGTATTCATAGATGCCAGTCCCCAGAAAATCTCAGGTATAAAAGATTTGCATAGTAAAAACCAAGTTTATGCATAAATAAATTGTGTTCTGGTAGATGTGAAGAAAAAAAAATATCCCTCTATGAAAAGCTTTTTTTTCAATCCAAACTACATGTTACATTAAAACAACCCTTGAACCCCCATCTGAAAGAAACTAGCTAATAAAATTGTTCAGCACTTACTGATAGTTGCTTTGGTAAGTGGTGCTGGGATTTTTTTGCATTTTTTTTTTTTTAGTGACTTTTTTAATAATGCGAAGAACTAATCAAAACTCACTACTTCAAGAAATACCTCTATTCCTCAGACTTCTGCTTCCTTTGGAATAGTTATCTGCTTCAACAATTACCAATGAGTACCAATTACTGCAGAAAAAACAACAGAACAAACTACATCCTGATGAGTAAAAGGGTAATTCCTATTCATCATGATCATTTCCAGTGCTATGCAAATAGCAACAGCCATTATCATGATTCATGTGGAAGAAGTTATCAGCTGAACACCACTCCAGAAAAATTCTTCCTAAATATAAGCAACATGATTAAAGGTTATGAACAGCAGAAATATGAAGACATTTAGTTTCTGGTTCTGTAGTGAACACTCCCTCTACACATATGCATCAATACAAATACCTCAGATCAGATGAGTCTAGCAGTGTAAAGATAAGACTTTATTCATTATCTTATTTCCTTATAGCACTGCTGGCCTCAGTCCAGCAGAGGTTAAAGATGTGTGCAATTTTCAGCACATCTATAACTCTGTTGTAACTCTTCGAGGGTAAAGTACAACTTGTAGTTATTTTTCCACTTGTACTGTAAATAGTATTATAGTAATGTGAAAGCAAATAATTTATAAAAAAGGTTTACGTGTTTCTTGGTTTAGTTCACCATACTATTAAATATCAGCACAGAGGCCTCTTTCTTCCACTTTCCACCTCTGCAATTGATGCCTGTGTGATTTTTGAATGAGCATTGATGGGGGACACAGTATGAAGTAGCTAGCACACTGTAAATTGAAGTGCCAGCTGTATTTTACAGCAACATCCTTATATAGATAGGACTCCTGTGGTTCTTTGATGATGTAGATATGTTCAATATCTGTGATTTGAAAATCTACTGAAAATACGGAGACAATGTGACCCTCAACAGAATGACCAGCATATTGGTCAGAGATGAGGATGCATGATCTGAATGCCAGTGTCAAATGAGACTGAGATGTTGGCCAACTGGACAGTAATTTTCATCTTTGAACCATACCAATTTCTTAATACTAATACATATGCTAGGCCTCTTTGAAAGCATCTGCTCCCCCGACTTCTTTTAGTTGTTTAATGTGCTCAGTAATAGAGCGGTCATGTAAATAATATTCTAGAGATATTAGTATATGGAAATCTCATCATATGAAACATCAGCATTTTCAGAGACAGAATCTGGTGCACTTAGACCTCATCTGATTAGGAAATTTATGTTGTATGTTGTGAATCATAGCCTGCACCTGCAGTTCAGATTCTCCTTATGCTGTAACATAATCTCATTGTAACATTCTGGCTTCAAGCAATCTGGAAGTATTTTAGGAAGATCATAGAATAAAACGTGGCTGTCAAATGGTAGGATTTTCAGTTTGCTGCAACAGGGTCTGTGTTTTCTGCTGTTGAAATTCTGCAGAGTAACAGGGCTGACCATGTGAGATATCAGAATATTAGGCAAGTTGAACTAAATAGAGAGCTAAAGGGAGAGTTTAAAATACAACAGAAGGTCAGGCAAAGTTTTGATATCCATGACCCTTTGTCTCAAGACTTTTCAGAAAAGAAATGTGGTAAGACATCATTAGTCAGTGTTAGTAAAATGCTGGATGTGATTACCTGAATATTGGCTAATGTAACACGAGGTGAGGAGGTCAAAATTGGAAAACTACACTACTTTCTGAGTAGCTGAGTGGTAGCAAATGTTTGAAGATTGTGTATGGTAGGTCAAACAATTTGTCCATAGGTTGTGGCAGGTCTTGACATTGACAGCAAGTGTTATCAGATGGACAGGGAAAGTCAGAGACCTACTACGAGAAACTATGAGATAGATCAGACATAGGCTGTATTCCATGGGGAAACTCAGCTTGAATTACAGGAAAAGTTACAGTAGCAAAGCATTCAACTGCAAATGCCAGTTATGACAGTGTTACTGCTGAATCATTTTTCAAGTTACGCTCAAGGTCAGAAAAGTCCTAAGAATTAATGCCTAGACTATTTACAAACTCAAGTTTCAGGGAGACCACTGATGTACATATTTAAAAGAGCTGACACTATTTCATAGCCTAGAGGTAGTTCTTTGAGTTTAAGTTTGACTAGTACCAGTCATGAAGACTTCTGAGCAGTGGTTGAAAAAATAAGTTACTTAATAAGACTTAAGTGATCTATTTTAGGCCATTTCGCTAGAGAACCAGTGAGCTATGCCATGTTTGTAGGTAGAAGTCAGCTGCAGGACAGTATCATATTTTACCTTTTTCTTGAATTTTCATTGAGGGCTGTCAAGGGAAGATTGTACACACTGCAGTCATGGTGAAAATCCCCCACCTCTGCAATGAGAAAGATTAATATCATACACAAGATCCATTGAAGGATGAGATATCCTCATGCTTTGTAACAAACAAAAAACAATATCACAGCATGGTAATTACCTCTCTGGCAGAGATGCCGCCTAGTTTTTACAGGCTGGTCTGTCTGTAAGAACCAAGATATTTGAGGAATTGCCCTGCAAAAGTATCAGTTTTTGAGTTCTTGCATGCTTTCTCTAATCTGCTCATCAAGATACATTCTTGAGTAATAATATATGCAGCATTAACATATGGACTAATTACATTGATCTTAAACAGTGATTTAGAGGAGACACCAGTAATGCCAGCTTTATCTGTGGCTTCTTGGTGATCATCCACTCAGAGCCCTCTATAGGGCTTCTAGACCATTTCTGGTTACCAGTGTCCCACCAGGAAAATCTCAACATGTTAGTCTTATTAAAATAAATATCAGGAATATGGACAGGGAGAGAGTTGAAAATAAAATATCAGGGCCAGGATTCATTTAAATAGTATGTAAATTTCCCCCATATGAAAGAGATAGCACTCGCCATCTATTCAAGTCACTTACTGACTACATAAGTAATAGGGCTAGTTTAACCTTGACCATGAATTTTCTTTGGACACTGGATGTCGATATGTGTGAAGTTCCTTTGTTCCCCTCTGAATGGCCCTGTAGAGGGAGTGCTTCCAACTTAATGAGATGATGAGTCCTTTCAGTTTATTCTAAATATTTTAAAAGGAGAAAATACAAAGAAGATTAGAATGATCTGGGATTGTACCAAGTAAGAGGATACCATTTGTATGCAAAAGGAGAATTATCTTCTGAGTGCTTGAGTCCACTTATTCCTCAAGATTATTGTCCTGACAGACTGAAGTAAAAGAGACACTCCGGGATAGTTCCTTGAAAGAGGGTAAAAAGCTGTAGAAGGGGATTATACTTGTAACTATTTCACATGTGGATGTGTATGACCATATATATCTTAGGGATTTTCATCCCATGGTCAGGTACTTCTGAGTGGTCCAACAAAAGAAACTAAAAACTAAAATCTATTGTCAGTCAGTTTGATTTCCTTCTTCAGTGATCTTCACTTCCATGAAAAAGTATCGATGGGTCAAAAACTGCATAAAACTTGTCAACTGCTGGGCTAGGTAATATTGTCAGTGTACAGCTAGGTCAGTCAATCCAAACCTTCTGTTTAGAGAAAAATGGCCTCATAGGGACTCTGTAGCATAGATGGGATGTTAATATTAATCAGTGATGGTTGTCTGAACTTTTTAGGAACTAAATGTAACCTGACTAGCCTAAGCTCTATCACTCATGACCTCATCAAACATCTTATCAAACATAGCCTGAAATAGTTTTATGTGAGGAAGGCAGGCAAATGTCTGCTGTAGTTCTGCACAGCTTTTTCCACTTTAAGGGCAGATTTAAAGGCTCTTCTTGCAGTTCTTTGTAATCTCTCTGTACCATCTCTAAATAAATGCTAACCAGCTCCAAACTGAAAGTTTTCTTGATGTTTTTGTGGGCTTCTCAAAGTACAGCAACAGAGGTAAGGGCTTTGACACTGCTCTTCATCTTCAAAGCCTTGTTTATCTCCTCTGGTTGAGAAGGATGGATAAGCCACACCTATAGGTCTGCTGTGGGAGTCTGCAGTTGTTACAAAGCCACCCATTTCCTCTATGTTATGTGGTGAATCATTTCTGTAAAGTGCTAGTCAGAATTTCAGAAACTGATTACTGATTGCTTTTTCATAGTAATAACCTTTGATCTAATGAAAACAGCATCATTTTCAGACCTATCTGGTTCTCACCTTTTCTCTCTATGGAATATTTCTTTCTTGCTCAAAGTCACATGGGACTGAGTTAAAAAAAAGAAAAAAAGGTGCAGCAACCTCAGGTTGGGCTGAGAGAAGCCTGTTTACTTCATGACAGTGCTAAACTGCTTCTGTATGATTTTATTGGGAATGTCTCTCTGAGAAGTCTGGTATGAAGCATTTCCTTTAATCTCTGACCTGATCCCGCTGGACCTCCTCTTCCTTATTGAGGGACGAACAGTGCCTGATTCTTCTAAACCACCTTTTGTGTGTCCTATACATTTATTTTAAAGAAAAAAAGCTCATATTGCCAGAAGATTTATCTCTCAAAAAGAAAGGGTGTTAGTCTCCCTTTTTCTACTTGCTGGGTTTTTCTGAAAAAGAAAAAAATTGCAGGATCTTTGATGCACATTAATAGACTGCACGTGGCTTAATTTTGTTATTAGGTATAAAGTCCATTTTATATTCAGAAATGGTGCAGAGAAAGCTAACTCTGAATAGGTAGAAATGAGAGTTGGGAAGAAAACATTCTCAGATAAAACATTTAATGGCTTATAAACATTGTTTTGAACAAGACATTAGCTTATAAAATCTCCATGTGAGAGGCGGGTGGACTGAAAAACTTCTCCAATAGATCAAAACTAGCACTGCATTATTCAGACATAAATTTCCTTATGAGTTTTCATTTTACACAAATAGTCTGGATCTTTCCAGATTTACAGTAGAGCTCAGTTCTAGAAGAGTGGTTAAGATGCAGTGAAATTGCTACAAACTACAGGACAGGCTGCAAGTAGTGTGCAGCTGAATTGAAAATGTCATCAGCTAGAACTCTGCCTCAGTTTTCTGCTAAATATTGCCAGTGCACAGGGAGGAAAATAAGCCAGGACTGGTAGAACAGTCAGGCTTTCTAATACTTTTTTAGAACCAGGAACTGTAAGAGGAAGAAGGGAGAATGCAGGCAAAGCAGGGATATTCTTGCATGGATACTCTGCCCCACTAGCAGCAGCTGCTGTAACTGGTCCTTGTTTTCTCTGTCTGGAACAAAGGGCAAAGATCAAAGTTTAATTGAAGTCAGCTCCTTTTCCATTTGCTCTTCCACCTGCTCCCTCTGCTGGTAAAGAAGACCTCATGAAAGGAAAATAAGAATTTAAAAGGAAGACAAAATGGTGGGCTTACCGTTTACAGTTTGACAGCAAAAAGAGAATTGAATTTTAGTAACCAATCTTTTAAAATACCTCATGTCATCTTGTTTTCGTTGTTTTTGATGAGAGGGGTTGTCTGTTGTAGTTATACTGGAATTCTTTCTAACCTTTTCATAAAATAAAACACCCTGTTGTCCTTTTTAGGTTTAAAAGTTTCCAGAACTTTTAGAAGAATAGAAAAATAGTGTAGAAAAATAGTGTAAACCCATTTCTGACTTCAGTGATGGTTTTCATGTGTTGAATTTTGTCCTCTTTTTCATCATGGTCTTAAAACACATCATGGAAAATTACCACCACTTATTTTTATAGATCATAATTGAATCTTCCAGGTTTTTTTAAGGATGAAATTCTCTCTATTTAAAATCTTAAAACCAAATCAAGATATTTGGTGCATAGGAACAGTGACTGCCCTCTTTTCTAAAGGTGAATTTTCATAGTACAGCTGTCACAAAATGTATCAGTCCCACTTGCCCCTTTCTCTGCAACACACTCTTTATTGCATGTCTCATTCCCTCCCTTGCGCTGGCTCTGGCATCCCTCCAGATGCAGACTGAGCCAATTCATCTCCCTAAACAAGCAAGAATTTTGTTTTGGGTTTTGTTAGCTTCATTTTATCCCATTTTAATGAGGAGGATGAGCTGAGCACAAGGTCAGAAGACAGCCAGATTCAGCTCCAGAGATGGGGCAGTGTCATGCAATGAACCATTAGATCTGCTCTAGAAATACTGTGTAACTTCCATGCCAAATTCTGGTGGAAAGAGATAGTAAACATTGCTGGTGGATAAAACTAGTTCAAGACTCTCTTCGTGTGAGCAACTGGTCCTTTAACAGGCTTGGACAAAATGTAAAACCCTTGTAATGTTTTGATTGAAGCTAGTTGCCAGTAGCATTAGCTAATGAGCAACCTGACTAAAGGCAAAAAGATCTCCTGCCCTCCCTCACTAGCTCCTTCTCCTAGAGTTTGTCAGTGTTATGGTAAAGGTTCGCTACTATTGTTACATTGCTCTCCCTAATCACCAGCTAACACCAAGTGCTCCTTTTTATGCACTGCCTCTGAAAGATCACAATTCTCAAGCTGTTTCTCCCTGATCTTCCCCCAGTTTCATTTTATCTCAATTGTACTCTTTTTGGTGCTGTTTCTGAAGTCTGTGATGCTTCTTTTCACAAGGAGGTTCTATTTTCAGCTTCCCTTGTTCTCAATGACCAACCATGCATGCTCACTTTATTTAACACTTTTTTACTTCAGTGACATCTTCAAATACTTTGTCAAAGTCATGAAGTAATAAGAGAGGGTCAGATGCTCCTTGTTCAGCTATCTACATTACAAGGGTCTGAATAACAGCCTCTCTTTTTTGTGCTGGATTGAGCAAATAAGGAATATCCTCAGTACTCTTAACAGAAAAGTATTTGATTGATGAAAGATGAATATACGATTCAGCTGTAGGGATTTGTATGGATTTTAGGACACAGAGAAGGCAAGCCTTGAGCTCTGGAGTTACTGTCTGCTTTCTATCAAATTACTATGCACTTTCTGAGCATCATGTTAATCTTCAACACAATAACTAGGTGGGCATGGAGGGTACTGGAGAGTTTTATGTACAGCAAAGAACAGAGCATGGGGAGACCACATTTAAAATTCACTTTTTGCAGACATTATATCACTTAAATGTTCTTAGACAGCAAACATAAAAGGACACGAGAACAATCAAAGTTAATTCTCTTTTGCATTTTTAAAAAATGACTCATGGAAAATATTTTCTATGTGGAATAGAAAGCTGTCTGGAAAAGTGATTTTTTTTTACTGTGAGGAGCCTTGTACAGGATGTGCTTTGTTATGGATAAAACTGTCATCCTACATGTTGCCACCTGTGTTAGACACATCCGTGATTTTGTGATAATTGACATCAATCATTTTAAACAAGCCTCTAAATTTACATTTTTTTTCTATCTCTTTTGTTTATAAATAAATGTCCATATCCTTATACAGAACCAGAACTGTTACTGAATTATAGGGAAGGCAAAGTGTTACTCTATAATCTAATTTTGGTTGTTTTCAACATTTCTAGGTGTTGGTTTTAGGATTCCCAATTGGCTATATATCTTCATTTCATCAACAACAACGGATGTTGACTGTGTTGAGTTTCTTTACCCTGAATCTTCTTTAGTCTTTAGATTTCCTGTGTGAAGATCTTATACTGTATATACTACCTCCGGCTCCATTAATGGGGCCAGTAAAGATGGGATTTCTTTTTTCTTTTTACCTGAGGAGTTTCCCCATATTCTGTCATTATGTGTTTATAATTTCCACCTTCTTGTTGATCCAGCTGCACTATTTGCTGTACACACCGTACAGCAACTCCTAACTGGTAGATGTTTTCTAAGGCTGAATTCATGGTGATCAAGAAGATGAAAGGATGAACCTACCAAAATTATGACCATCTGAGAAGCGATTAAACAGGAAACTCCCCTGCATTGTGGCCGAAAGGAAATGAGTGGGTGTCAGCCTTGTGACTTGTTCCATATGAATCAAGCTATAATGGGTCTGTTTTTTAGGTGCCTTAAAGAAGGACTCAGATTCATCCTTTAAGTCTCTTGAGTTAAATTGTCTGTTGACAATTTAGAGGAAAGTAGGCTCACACTTGTGCTTTCCCAGCCATCCAGTAGAAGCTGACTTAAGTGTGAAGCAAATTGATGAAAAAGAGCAAGGGATTTTTTGGTGGTTCTTAATATTTCTGCTGCCCTACTGCAGTCTCTGCTTATCAACTGCCCTTTCCTTCCTCTAATTGTCTGATGCAAGAGCCTCTTGTCCTAAATTTCTTTTGTACCTCATCTCTTTCAAACCTACAGTCTATAGCCAACCTATTTCTCCTTTTTCAGTCTTGGATGGAGAATATTTTCTTTCAGTATTTTTTTTTTGAGATCTTCAATAATACAGCAATTTTTTCCTACATCTAGATTTACCTTTATAGTAATTTTTTATCCCTTTTTACAATGCAGGATCAGATTGATTAATTTGGTTGCTTTCTGAATTACCTTAATAGCAATCTTTAAGGATTTCGCTGACAAACAGTCTCTGTAATTTAATACAAAATGTGCCTTTTAAAATATCTCAGCAATCTAAAGAAGCCCCATGGAAGACATTTGTGTAGGATAGATCCCCTTATCTTATTCTTGAATTAATTTCATCAGTGTGGATGAATACAAGACATAACCACAAAAACGTAGGTGTGGAGAGAGAATCTATGAACAACCCAAAGATTTCTGGAAATGAATACATTATTAATAAGTGATTATGTGTTCAGGTCGTTCTATCCTGACCTGAGTATCAGATATAAAGACTTATGGACTCTTCCTCTTATACAACATCACTGGTCTTTAATGGCTCCATTTCTTTGCCTTTCAAGCACCTTCTTTAAACACAGCAATTATTTTTATGAGTTACACAGAGAAGAGAGAGTAAACCAAATAAAACATGAAATAAAGCACATGTTGACTATGTCATCAATATTAAATTAATCTACACACTTAGACTGACATAAGGAAAAGAGTTGTTACTAAAATTCAGATTGTAAAGCTGGACAAAATTTCTTTTAATATTTCCTTTATTAGCAACAACTACAGGAACCTAAGTGCAGCTTGCATAGTCCCATCAAATGGGAAGAGCATATATTTGGTTTTATTTAGTATTCTACATATTTAAATGCTACCACTTTAAAATGAGGTACTCCTCTCTACTGGTTTTAGGCCTCATTTAACTAGATGTAATTTTTGAAATAGAGTGTTTCTTGCTTTGTGTATAAAAAGCATACACACTGTGAAATCACTCTCCCTCTGAAGGACAGATGGAGAGAACCTAAATAGCAGGATAAATGCCAGAGGTTCCACCATCAGCAGTTAGTGGAAGACCTGGTCAGTGCATTATAAGCAGTGCAAAGGAATTGTGATTGGGATGAGACACATGTTGGCAGGAGCTGATTCCCAGTTAAAACAACAACCCTACAGTATAAAAAGAAGGGGAAAAAAGGTTTGTCATGGCTCACTTTGGCTTCACACTTGGAGAAATATCCAAAACATGCTAGTCAAATTCTGTTGTCATGGTAGGAATATGTGTGCTCTTATGAAAATGGCCTACATCCATATAGGCCCCAGTAGACAGTGATTTATAGTCTGAATTTTACCTGAATGTGAGCGGGATATTTTAGTAAAAGCAGTCAACTACTGTCTTTGAAGGCAGGATTTCCCAGACTATACAGAGAAGAACTGGTTCTACTGGTTCCTGTGGCTGGTACTCTCAGCTCCACCACACCCATTCCAAGCTCTCCGCACCTCTGAAACATACACACAGAGATTTTATCTGCTGAAATATTTTCAAAAACATCGGATTTTGGTCCTTCAAGTCACTGGTCGATATTCCTGGGAAAGTAAGATTATTTGGACAGCTATTGCTATTTGCAGAAATGTTCACTTTCTCAAAATTACCTCTTTTTTTTTTTTTTTTTTTTTTGCACAGTGATTGCTCTCTCTGAAAATATGGATACATTTTTAAAGCATAATATTCATCTCAAATTTAAAATTCAACCTTGAATCACTGAGCAGAAGCAGTGCACTGAAGGATTTGGTCACAGCCTGCCAAATTTTGTTACACAAGGTACAAATTCCATTAAAACACATTTTCATACACGCTGGTCTCTTGATCAGTCTTGTTGATTCATTGTATGGACTTTCATTGCTCACCAATTGCAGATGTAACCCAAGTACAGTTCAGTATGATAGGTTATAAACTTATTTTAAAATATTTACTGTAAAAGGCAAATCATCATCAAGTAGTTACTGGTAAAATCTACACATTTCAGAAACTGTGGGGGAGCGCTGAATTATAATAAAGAGAGAACATCAAGAGAGTGAATTATTTGGTAGCCAGCTTCAAGTAAACAAAATGTGTTTCAGCATAGACATCTTAAAGGATATAGGCCACTCTTACAGAAGGTGGGACCATAGTATGGAAATTAATGACTAAAAAAATTACGTGTTGGGAGTAATACTAAGAAGAAAAAATCTCCATAGTATGATGCAGTGGCTAATGGAGTTAGCACTGATGTAATCATTGGTACACTGTCTACCAAAATGCTTTCTATCCAAAATATGCTCTTGAGAAAAATGTTAAATAGTCATTCTGGAAGAGATGCAGCATGACTTACAGTGAGAGAAGAAAAAAGCTCACTGATGCAGAGGTACATGGGTGATTTGATTGCTGCCTGTGAAATATATATACTAGAAGGCAGCTCTTATACCTGATAAGCAAAATGTAAGATGATCTGATGTTGAAATTCATAGCTAGAAATAAAATGATAATGTCTTGGGATAAGAAAAATCAGTACCAGAACATCTAAGCAAGAATTGTAAGAGATGTGTCACTGGAAATTTTCAAAGCAAGTGTGCTCTTGGATTTGAAGTAAGAATTAATTATGAGACTTGTAGTCTTTTGTGGCACAGGGGATCAGTAGTGCAATATTGTCTTACAGTATTCCCTCTGTGTTTAAAATCTATGAAGTTATATTGTTGGTAGATGGATCTACTCACAAGGTGATAAACATTTTGAATAGTATGATAAATACATCACCAAATATTCATTGAAATAAGAGGTCTCTAACCACTTTTCTGCAGTCACCATTAATTCTATTTGAACTTGAGTATATTGAAAAGTGCTTTGAAAACATGTTTTTAAAATTATGACAATACATCTTAACTTAGTCATCAATCACTGTGAATATTACTGAAATGAAGATAATTCATACATGGAAACATTCTTAAACATTTGTCTTCTAATGAAATACTACCCCAGAAAAGCACTTACATAATGCACCAGACATTAACCTATGTTTACCCAAAACTTAAAAGATTAAGCAATAACTTAGCTGGCAAGGTTATGGTCATAGTATGAGAACCCAAACAACATAAATTCAGCCAGTTAAGCTTGTCATAAAGACTACAGAGATGATGGAAAAGACTATATAGTAAAAGAAATCTGTGGCTAGGTCTGATTAATATTTTTGACACAGTATTCTGTTGAAAAAATGAGGTTTTGCTGAAATGAAGTTCTTTGTGAAATCTTTTGTATTTGTTAGGAACCTGGCATATAGGCAGGCAGCTCTTGCAAAAATGAAGATTTGGCAACTCTGGAAGCCCTGATCTCAGTGTATTATACCTATAAAAGAAGCAAAAAATTTTATAAAAGACGTCTCTTAACTGAATATGAATTCAGGCCTTATCAACAGAATAAATGTATTCATGTCAATATACTCTCTATCTGCCTTCATTTTTACATTCTACAAAAATGGGAAAAAAGAAATCACATAACTCTGTGTCTTTTAGTTTGAATTCAATATTGTATGAAGTGTTAGAAAATATTTAAAAGAAAAAATAATTAAAGCCTTGAAGGCAAGTGCAAAGTGGGATAATCCTGGCTTTATCAAATGAAGATGGTGTCAGACTGAAATATTATGGTGTAAAATAATTGGCCTTTTACACTGGGACAATGTGGTAGCCTGAATTTTCGTACACATTATGTTACAGCAGCATTTGTTGTAGTGCCAAGACAAATTATTACTGAAGGGAAAATTACGAGGGTCACCGCAAGGGCTGATTAGGTCGATAAGGTGCTGACTAGCATGAAACTTCAATGTATGAAAGGAGAAGTTCTCAAGACAAAGATGGCAATCTGTTGACACTTCCTCACAGAACAGTCTTGAGACTTGTCCTACCCTCCTTAATTTTTGCTCAAGAACAAGAGGCAGAAATGGTAGGAGTGGAGCAGCACAAAGCCATGCATGCATGGGCTTTTAACGCAGCCAGAACCTTGCAGCGTGTCTGCCTGAACATTCTAATAATGAGCTCTCCAAAGTACAAAAAAAGGAGACTTTCATTCTCAAAAGACCAGGTTTAACTTGCATGTACACTAGAACATGGCTAGGTGACCTGGCTAGGTGAGCTGGCACAGAATTAAGAATGAATTTATAAACGACTTGCTCCCTACCCACAGAAACTTTGTTGTCTGCACCCTTCCTTCTAGTTATGATTTGAGTCCACTGAGTGGCTTTCTGGGTTGCCAGACCTCTGTGTGGTCCTCTCTTGGAGCATAAGAAGAAGGTATAGAGTTCTGGACTTAGTTCTGTTCCCTGCTCCTTAGAAAGCAGATTCTCCTCCCCTCTGCTGCTCTGCAGAACTTCTTTTGCCTTTTCTTCTGCCTGCCACACCCTGCCTTCATGGAAGTGTCTCTCCTCCAGGTATTTGCTTGAGGCAAAGAGCCCCTTCTCTATAAGGCCAGTGTGACTCAATACTTTCTTTCATAAAGGAATATAACAGAGCAGCACAAACTGCTTGAAAATACCATCCGTCATGGGGAATCCAGTGGAAGAAAAAGAAATCAGTGTATTGGTTACTGGAGGGTGGCTGCTGATGACCATTTTGAAGCAGCTTTGAAATGCAGGATTAGGACACATTAACTCCAGTATTTCTAGCAGAGATAGAGATGCAGGAGTTGCATTGTATGAAGCACCAATAGGACCTTTTTTGCGGCATTGTGTGCAAGTTTTCATGTGTTCAAGAACAGATTAAAATGGAATAGTTACAGAAGAAGGAAGACCAAAAGACTATTAAAAGATAGTAGTACATAATAAGAAAGGAGAAAAACTGAATAATTACACTGCCATTAAATTAAAGAACTTCAAGTCAAAAATGAGGCAAAAAGTCTTAACATGTTTCTAGGGCATAACATGATCTTGCAAACAACAGTAGTGAGGGTGAGAAGACAATGATGTCTTAAAAACTGAACTTTGTGAGCATCAGTTTATAAAAACTATATGATGGGATGACTAAATTTCTGAGGATGGGAAATTAAGATCTCTTGAGTATCCAACATATTTGTTTCTCCAAAAACCACTGATTTGAGAGACTGTCTCACTGTTTGTCTACTCTGTCCCTAGACAGTAAAAATCTCAGCTTTTGGCTTTTCCCGGTTGCCTGTAGAGGTCAGAAAGTTGTGTGTTGTTCTCACGTGCTCAGCAGTAAACCAGACAGGTTTAGAGTGAGAGAAGAACATTTCATTTAGGAGAGATTGGCAGGGATTATTAACTTGGGTTTCTTCCCATTCTTTTTTATGAAGGCTATTCCCTGCATTCCAAGATACTCTAGAAGTTTTGTCTGGGAGCTACTCTGCTGTTGCAGGATCATAGCACAGTGAGGAAAATGATCTTTTTTCAATTTTTTTTTTTTTTTACAGTACACTGTAGCTGTGAACTACCCCAAGTCTTATATTTGTCAGAAGGTTTTGAGAAGTGGTGTGTTGTATTTACAGAGTGCTACTGCTGTGGCGTTTTATAAAATATACATGTACTCTATGGCTACTACAGTTATAGGTAACTGTATGACCCTGAAATACTTGTTCATGGATGATTTTCTGATTTGGGAACAAGGACGCTTACATGGAGAACAAACTAGAGGAACTGATATACTGGCAAGAAATAACCTGCTGGTAAGTCTTCCTCACTGGAATTTGAATCAGTGCGATTTCCAAACTATGGAACATATATGGATTCAACTGAACTCGACAGTCCTTTTGTCTGCATGTTTAAAACTAAACAGAAATTTCATATTTGTGCTTCTGTCTGAAGTGACAGTTGCTTTCAACTTGCCTCTTAGCTAAAACAGAGACACAGAAATAAACCAGAGAATGTAAGTCAGAAAGAAGGAAAGTGCTGGAGCCAGAAGCACTAACATTTGGAGTCATATCGGAAGACAAAAAAATTACATATTTTTACTACAGCATTTTAAAAAGAATTGGGACCATCTGCTATTGTCAGGACATCAATTATTAAAACCTATGAGAAACTGAAAGCATAATGGCTAATAGATTCAAAATTGTTATAAATCTTATTCTTGCTTCTTCTTCTTAGTCTGTCTGATGCAAACAGCTGATCTCCATGCAGCAAAGACTATTTTATCAGAATTATAGTTAATTTAAGCATAGAATTGCAGTTCTTGAAAATAGGCTGAAAGACTTGAAAAATTACTCCAGTACAATTTTGTAGTATTAGGCCCATTTGCTCACAAAGTTGCATCTGTTTATTTAGATATATGTCTTAAAACTTAATTAAATTCTTACAAAAATCCCATGTGGACATTCTTGATTAGGTTTTAATCTAGCACGAATTAATCAGAATTAAGTCAGTTCCTTGCAGGGTTTGAGGTTTTCAGCCATGTGCACAAAGGAATTTGCACCACTGTCACTAAATTAAACTATTGATTGTGGTTCAGTTGGTGCAACATTTATGTAGGGGAAGCCTCTCATTTTATTGATCAGCCTGAACTGCCAATTGTAGATCCAAATCCAAGCCTGAGTAAAAATGTGGGTATGCTGAAATACTGGTCCAGGCCTAGGTACTTCCGTAAAAATTCATCAAGTCAGTCTGTCTGCTAGTCTCTCATGTATTTTTTGCAAACTTTCTAGGTTAAAAATGTGATTCAGTTCAGACCAAGTCTATGGGTAATTGTAGTTTAAACAAATACTATAATATTGTGTAATGAGTCTGAAAGTACATATGCAAAGTGCATGTACAGCCATGCCATTTCAATTAATGGGGTGCTGTACATTGCATGGAGACCAGGCTAACAAATCTGACTGCAGGATTTTCACAACTTATAGTGCTAATAAATTTGTATTAACTGGGGTTCATCTAGACAAAAAGCAATATACAGGCAAAACCATGTAATCTTCATAAATTGTTATCTTAGTACTATGATACACATTCTGCAAGGAAAAAAGACTACTCAGGGTTTATGAACTACGGATATTCAGCCATGGATTATCTGGAAACAGACTGTTGGCCTATTAAAGTAATTTATATATACTGTTATTCAGTATCTTTTGAGTCTATACCACTCATGACAACCAAAACTGCAGCCACCTAAAATGTATCATATTGTTTGTAGCAGATGAAAACATAAAACATGGGCAAAAGGACATAATTTACAGGTAAAGAATTACAAGTGTAGTTTTAAATCAAACAGTTAATCAAAGTAACTATAAGCTACCAGAGAAAACAGGAAGATATTATCAGATATTACAGTATTAGGAAGCAGGAGCTTAAAACTAGATGGAATAGAATATTCTGCTGTCCTAGGATATATTCTCACAACTGCATACGACTGAGCAATAACTGATGACAGACAGATGGCACCATCCAGAAAGCCCTTCTCGAAGTAACAGCCAAGGTTAAAAATGGTACTGTACTAGAAGCCAAAAGTTTAAAAAATGTTACTTATGAACAGTCATAAGTTTAAAGTTAGACATTCAGTATATACTGCAGTTATAATGATGTATGTAGGAGTAAGGCTTCCTCCTGGGTTACCTGTGATCAGTTGAAGTTTTACTTCCTCTTTGTAATACGTTTAGTATTGTAGCCAGATATTTATTATGCCTGAGCAACCAGTCCACTGGTATTTGCTGTAAAGGATTTCTGTTTGCTGGTAGAGTGATGTAACTGTCCTTTTGGACCAGACTCCTCCCAGAAATAGTTAAACCCATTGGTCTTTAAGTGCTTAAGCTCTTCTGCACAATACACTAGATGCCTGTTTGTATTACTAAACAGCTACATACCCTTCTAAATCTGTCCTTAACAGTAGTCTATTCTGTAGGTATGCTTCTTTAATTAACCAGGATCAGGGCTTGGTTTCCTCTAAACAAAACCTCAACTTGAAATGTGTTGTTCTCTCTGTTAACAGGAGGCGTCCTCCATCATTCATTTCTTGCAAAAGATTCTGGAGCAATTTTCTGCCACATGAGACCCTACCTTTGGCAGTGCTTCACTGAACTGGCTGGAGCTTTCTGTTGTAAATATGAACATACTGTGGTGTGGGGATGAAGTCTGTCATTGACTGTCTAGAACCACTGTTGTCCTATTCTGAAAAATATCTCCTGCTCATATCACCTGATACATGTAGTGATTTTCTATACAGGGCTCATTTGTTGTTGCTTACAGAAAAAGAGAAGCAAAAGAGAACAAATGCAACAAAACAAAACCAAAAACTTCCTGAGGAAAACTTGATGCTAATTTTGATTATGGACTTTCATTCATCTTGAATGACTGAATTGCTGGCTGCCATCATCTCTAGCCAGAGACAAGAAATGGTACAACAGCCTCACATCGCCATCCTGTAGTTTCTTGAAGTGTAGCTGAAATCAGTTCGCGATGCTTTCTAATTGCTTGTGATTGCATTACATTTCAGCATTGTAAGGTAAACTGATGAAATCATCTCACTCCAAAGAGCATAACCACTGAAAATGTGCAGCTGGATTAGAAAAGCATCAGACATGTTCACAGGGCAAGGAACATGTTATCTGAATGCAGATTTGGCACAGAAAGCTCCTAAAATGTTTATAGTCAGAAGGCAGAGGATTGTCATAAGGGGAAGATTAGTCTTTGCTATATATTTTACTTACATCCTTATAATCTTCTTTTTCCTAGATTTCCACAATTTAGGTGACAATGTCTGCTCCCAAGCACTCTTACACTTTCTATGCAGAGCCCTGTTAAACTAGAAATTTATTTGGGCACTGTTTTTGCGTAATGTGACCTGAGGTTTTCTTTGAGACCTGAGAGCTTTTTAGGGCTATCAGCCTTCAGAAATGATTTGTCTTTTGTATTTTCTTTTTACTTTCAATAGCTTTTTTTTTTTTTT
>VZRN01002333.1:491356-555052 GCA_013397935.1 Dasyornis broadbenti
TGCTACATTTTTCTCATTTTTCTATTCTTCAGCATTGCTTGCTGCACCAAAAGAAGAATGACCAGCAGGGTGAGGGAAGTGATTGTCTCCCTCTACTCTGCTCTCATGAGACTCTACCTGGAATACTTCATCCTGCTCTGGGGTCCCCTGCACAAGAACAACATGAACCTGCTAGAACAATTCCAGAGGAGGGACAGGGAGACAGTCACAGGGCTGTAGCACCTCTCCTTTGAAGAAGGGCTGAGAGAGTTGGGGTTGTTCAGCCTGGAGAAGAGAAAGCTCCAGGCAGACTTTCCCTTGTGCCTGTATCACATCACCAACACCTAGTAAAGCAGCTAGAAGTTGAGGGGACAGCTTATGCATGGCATTACAGCATGTTCCAGCTGCCCCCACAATTCTGCTACAGTCAAAGAGGTCACTAATCTCACCTTAGAGTCCCTAGCAAAGCAGCCCAGAACATGCCGTTTGCAGTACAAAAATGTGCCTTAAACTTGTGCTACATAGAGTCACTGTTTCATAGCAAGTCTGGATATTCCTCTTTGGGGTGTGAACTACTACTTATATTCTTTTTTCTTCCTTTTCTTTTTGTCAGCTACAGCAGTGGGATATGAAATTAATCTTATTTTCAACATCCATAGCATCCTTGTCTCCAGGCATGTTTCAGTCTTCCTTTTGTACGTCTCTCCATAAGAAGTCTACTGGATTGTTGTCTCTCTTTCCTGCTGCTTTATTTTGCTCCCTCTGTTCCTTTGACTTGAGCTGGCAGCTGTTGTTGATTTGAAAGCTGTTGTTGATAAAAATTTGCCTTGCAGCAAATTTTTAGGTAAACTGGACTTGTCCCCCATATACTTTTCCTTTAATAATGGATCATTTAATGCTTTAGAGGGAAAATGTGAATAAGCCTCTTAAAACTGAAATTCAATGCTTTTGGGGGGTAAAAGGTGTGTATCTTTCTATAATAGCCAGCAACCATCTATTTCTGGCACCTCTACCATACCGGCCAGCTCTCTAAGCAGCCAGACTTCATACTTTTCCCATTTCTTTTCCCCAGGAAGAGAGAAGAAATAAGTACATTGCTTTTTGCTACCATTCACCACATCTGCAGGCTCTATTTTTTTCCCTGATGGAAACCCTTCCCTCCTGCAGCCTGAGCATTTCCTCCCCAGGTGCCAGGCAAGCAGCTTCTGGTGAACAGGAGGCAGAACAGGAAGGGAAGGAGCCAGCGACACGCACAGGTTAGGCAGTCACAGGATGCTCTGCAGCAATGACCTGACCTCAGCCAGTGGCACTGCCTGAGAGGGAGCACCCAGTACAAACACTGGGGATCAAACAGGCAGAGAAAAGAGGAAACCAAACATTCCTCCTACCCTAGAGGGGCCCAGGTGCCCTCCCAGACAGGGCCAGCGTGGACATCTGTAACTAACTGCACACTCTCCCTTCCTCTCTTCCATGGACAAGCCTGTCTGATAAGCCCCTTTCCTTCCCACTTCATGATTGCTTTATTTTGGGTGTGCAAGCACGTCCCAGCCAGGGTGAGCCTACAATTGCAACATGCCCAGTCCAAGAAAACAGTTTTCCCTACTGGAATTTTTAAAAAGTGTGGGGTAGAACATTATTACTGAACCTTGCCAGTAATGCAGTGTGAATTCTTGAACAAAAACTATAATTGGGCCTTAAGCCATGTAAGTATCAGTGTAAATTCTTACTTAATGCCTTTGGAATCCACTTGTAGTGCCTTTTAACTGCTGCTCCAAACAGGACAGATTAAAGATAATTAGGACAAGGCAGGATAATTAGACATGATGTACTCACCAGCAAAAATTCTGTAAGAATTTACAGCTGTGTAATCCCAGTTGATTTCAGTAAGGTGGAACAGGATTTTACATCAATGCAAAATTGACATATAAGTCTTCAGTGCTCCATATATCACAAATATGCTTAAAAATGCCAATTCTTTCCAGTGTTTTATATAAGCATTAATAGATTATATGCATAATCCTAATTCCAGACCCTAGCAGAGCCTATGAAATGTTTAAAAATGGCTAT
This sequence comes from Dasyornis broadbenti, assembly GCA_013397935.1. Lineage (NCBI taxonomy): Eukaryota > Metazoa > Chordata > Aves > Passeriformes > Dasyornithidae > Dasyornis > Dasyornis broadbenti. The sequence continues at coordinate 493,403 of VZRN01002333.1, forward strand.
TTTAGCCAAGGATCAAGTCTGAGTTTCAATATTTTAGCTGAGTACTTTTTGCTTTGCCATGGTAATGTCCAGCATCATTTCCCACAGACCTGGTGACAAAGGTCCCCTAAGAATACATGTATTTAATAACTATAATATATATATATCATAGCATTGTTGAAAATTAACTTTGCAAATACCTGGAAAATAAGGATTGGAACTTCGACTGAGTTATAAGTCTCTTGATGCTGAAATGTTCCTGCTACTTAAGTTTCGTCATCTGGAAATATAAATATGAGATCAAGTAAATTGCTCTTACTGATCCATTTAGAAGAATGATGCATCCTTTCTGAATTTATTCGTTTGTTGCCACAGCCCATTAGGAATATTCCTTTTTCTTGTTATAGACATTAAACCTGTTAAGTAAGTCAGTCAAAATCAGAATTAGTTTTTGGTCAATAATTACTTCGTAAACACTTACTGTAGGAAAAATGTATTTTAGAACTCAGAAAAAAAAAAAGGAAGGGAAAGGAAAGCTTGAATCTGGATCCATCTAGAGTCAGCTGACAGTCTTCTCACAGTTGTCAAGAGCATTGCCTTCCCTTGAAACAGCAGTTACCTTTAGGTGCAAGGATCATGGGTCCTTGTTCTGACTTTTGACAAATAGTTTGGATTTATAGTCTGTGCAATCCATTGCTTTTCAGGTGATTTAACTACAAAAGTCTGCCTTATGAATCCTAAGATATAAAACTGCCATGAAGGAATTCTCCCTGTCATTGTATTAATTGCCAAGGTCATGGAAGGCAGGAAAAGTTCTGGACAGTTATTTATGGTGAAACATAATCTCAGAGGGTGTCTTTCATTTATTAAAATTGTCACTGTAAATAGTTATAAAACCAGAGTAAAGTATTTTGTGAAAAGTATCAGGTGAGTTTTTTTCAAAATTCACTTTGCACAAATACGTTATCCTGATAATGGAAGTCTCTATTGTGAACATATTATCTGAGGTTATTCTGATCAATGCTTCTGAATAAAGCAAAATATCTTCCAGTGACCTCAGATTCTGCTATTACATACATTTTCAGACATCAGGATTACAAAATAGTATTATTCTTTTCCAGTCTCTTAGCTGTCATGATAAATCTATTAAGTTGTAATAATTTCACCTACGTGTGGTACTTAGAGAGAATAGCCTGAATTCAGAGCCTGTTTTCAATCTGTGGTTCATACAGACATCACAGGAGGGATGCCTGAAAAAAGGATGGAAGCTATTTTTTTCTTTGTGTAGCTCTATTATATAATACCACTATCCTGGATCTAAAGACAAACTGTTGTTTGTCACTGAAGAAAAGGGAACTGAAGGAGACTTCAAGTGGCAGTTATAAAATATGGGATGGAAGATGGGTTCCCAACATATACTGAAACAGAAATGTAAAATTTAAAAATAATGAACTGTCTTGATTCAAGTTACAGACGCAGTTCAAAAGAAAGCAAGAAAATAGATAACCTAGGACTTTCTCTTCCAAAACACCAGTTACTGAGATTCCTCTTTGAGGATGGTGCAGATCAAGTCCTGTGCTTTCTCCTCCAGCGCTGCTCCTTACCTTCCAGCCTGTTCTCAGTAAGTAAGAACTTGTTACCTGATGGAGTGGTCTTGCACCACACTTTTTCTAGTTTGGTCGCCACTATGGTCATCCCAATTATGACTTATAAACAAAACAAGGTTACAGCTCGATCTCAGTCTTCCTAAGTGGAAACACTCCTGATGGGAGATACACCAGCTAAGTGGAGAAGCAGAGCTGATGTTACTGTCAAGAACCCTGATTCATACCTGGCCTGTGTTTTCCGTGTCGTGGAGATGCCATTATCACAAGGCTGCATGATATTATTATCTCTTGGCAAGCCCTGCTGTAATGATGCCATTCATGTGCTTGTTTGTAAGATGTGTTTCCCCCTCATGGGGAGAGGAGACTAAACCTGCATTTTGGAGTGTCAGTTGTTACATTTGTCTATTGGAAGATAGTCTAGTTTTAATATGAGGCTACGAAAATAAGTGATATAGAGACATCAATAACCAGAAATAAGTTCCTAAGTAGTATTGTTTTCCAAACTAAGTAATTAGTGCTAAATTATTTGGATTGCCAGATCTATTCTTCACCAAGAATTTCTTTTCAGGTCTGCCTTGAAGATAAGCTGGGTATAGTACTGACCTGCTATTACAGACTTGAAAAATAAAGAATTCTCTAGGGCAAACCTACTTATTGTCAAACTCTCCAACAGCAATGTTTTGGGAACAGACTATTTCACTCCTTGAACTTCCTTTCACATAGAGTGTGAACATTTTCCTAGTCAATGTTTCTGCCCACAAATTGTCTAGTAGCAAACTCATCAGCAGTAGAATCCTCAAAGCCCTGGCCAAGGTTCATTGCCTTGGATTCTGGCAAATTTATTTAAAGTGATTTCCCTCCAGCATTGTTGGCCCGGTATAAAAAATAACCTGCAGATTTCAAATCTGGGATGCAAATGACGTGAAACACCTTCAGTTTTGAAGAGAGTCAGTGGCTAAACTCACTCTGATTTTTTAAAATCCAGACTTTTTGGCCATTTTGCCTGGATTTAAATATAAAGAGTTTGACCTGGAAGAAAGTACCTGGAGTTCCTCTTCATATTAATACTGCTGCATGTGTCAGATGCAGACACTGCTGTTGTATCTCAGCACCTGGAGGTACAGTGTCCTTTTTCAGCAAGAACAGCTCCAGCACATGGTCTGTTTCTGTACACAGTGAATGGCACCTGGCATGTGTGAATGATTCACTGTCTCTTAGTTCTGGAACTTATGGCCAGGTTCAGAAATCCGTGGCATTCTGCTTGTCTTTTCACTGCTGTCAATGAGAACACAGTTTGGCCTGAATGTTTTCAGGGTCACTGTCTGCTCCTTACTAGGTCTGGTTCTCTGTTGTTTTGTTCATGATGATTTGTTGAATTGAATGAAATTGTCATGCTGTAATACTGTGGATTTGATAATCGGGGCCTACAAACTACAGAATACCTCCTGCTCTGTTTTTCATCTTTATACTGGTTATACATCATTGGCTTCTTAGCAGTTTCTCTACACTTTCACTGAAGTGAGAGGAGAATCAAATTCTTAGACTGAATACAAACTTCTGCTGTTCATATATAACCCTCTGCTCTCTGATATTGAAGTAAGTGACAACTCTTTGAACACTCTTTGCTGTCAGGTTGATTCTGCCTTCAGACTGCTCGATACCTCATTCCCCAAAGAGCCTTACATGGTTGATGGTATCTTGCACAAACAGCTCAGTCTTCCCACTGCCCTCCAGGGAATGCTGAGAGATCAATAGAGATAGGAGTCTTTCCACATTTTCAGAATGACAAAAATGCTTCAAATACTCTTTTTTTTTTTTTTNTTTTTTTTTTTTTTTTTTTTTTTGAAAAGTCTGAGTAATAAATCTCAAGTCCAGGTATATGTATTGGCTGCATCCCGGCCTTATTTTAGAGTGTGTGTAACCTGTTGATCTAGACACTATCCTTCCCAACCATTGATTTCCCAATGACAGTGGGAAGGGAATGTGACTATAATAGGCCAGAATGGGGCATTCAAACCCAGCCAAGTCTCCATTGTGGAAAATGAGAGGGTCACTACATGCTCTGTCACACTTCTGATGCTCAGTCTACATACAGGCAATTGTCTTTATTTCCCTAGCACAGAAAGGCAGTGCTTCTGTTGAAAAAGTTGTAAGGTTCAGTTTGCTTTTCATTGGGCGGAGGAGTATGATATCCCCCTTGCCTCTTCTAGAGGAAGGAAAATTAGAGTAAGCAGAATTGTCTTGTCAGGGAGACAACACAGTGGCTCCTCAAAAGGAAAAGTTTCTGCATATCTTCGTTATTCCTCAGACACTCAATTCAGAGTGAGCCCATAGAAGTCCATGGGGTTTTGTGTAGTAAATTTGGCATTACTGAACCTGCTGTGACCATATTGGCATTGAAAGAAGTTGCTACATCTCTGGCTTCTTGATCATAAACATTAGAATCACAGTGAGACAGCAGCACTATCTCAACTTCGCTACCCATCAAGGAATAGTTACATATAAATTTATGATCTGCAAGGATATACTTTTGTCTGTGTCAGTAACTTAGTAGATCTGGTCAAAACTCTGCATTTTATTTCTTTTGGGAGATTCTGATATTTCCTGATTTGCTCTCATGTGACTCACAGTGGAAACAGAACTGTCTTTCCAAAATGAAATTTAGAACCAAAAAAATCCAGCATTTAAGAGGGTCAAAATGTTTGGCTTAAAGTTAAAGCTGGAAATGTTTGCAATCAGTTGTGCAAAATTGCTTTATATTACAATAACATGCCAATATGCAACAGGATTTAGAGAATTCAGGAATTATCAAAACAGAACATAGGAGAGGTAACAAAAAGAAATTACACTTTTCCAACTTCAGATAGACAAGTGGGCAAGCAAAACACATCAAGAGCATTGCTACAGCAGTAGGGAGCATTACAATTTCCTCAGTGAGCCACTGGAAACTGGTACTTAGGCAAATTGGTACTGCATGTTTACAGCTGGTACACTGAACTGTGCATAGGTGTGATATCCTGATGCAGACAACAACTAACGGAGCAGAAGACTCAGAGAAGAAGGGTGGATGAAACCACAGTCTAGACAAGCTTCTATAACCTGTTAGCTGATGGTGTAAATGTGAGGGCTGAATTAAAATATAGAATATCAATGAATGGCCAGGTTATGAATGTCACACAGTATCACTTTGGCTCTCTCACATACATCTGCATGAAGCTATCAGACCAACAATCACATTGAATGCATTATTTTTAGTCAAAGGTATGGACTGTCGTGGTGGAATGATGCAGTCTATGGAAGTACAGTGTGGTTGTGAACACGAACTGTTTTGTTCCATTCTGGGAAAGAATAAGATACAGCCCAGAAAGATGATTGGGTGTTGCCATCTCTCTGATCCTTTGTAAGTGCTAACATTGCTTGGCAAAGGAGTCATGCAAGGTGAAGCTAAGAGTGCATTTCAGGCTATTGCTTTGGGATGATGAAGAAACCTCACTGTAGCTTGCATGGGAAATATTTGAGAAAGTGATACTAAATACTTAAGAGGAAGTTACTGGAAGCCATAAACAAAGATAAGCTGGACAAGCAACAAAATATAATGTTACAAGAAAAGCATAAACAGGCAAAGTCTGCTGGCAAGGCAAGAGCATGATCAAAATAGTGAAGAGATCACAAAGACAGCACAAGCAAAGATTTGGGAGAGCAAAGCTCAGCAACTTGAAAATATCTCAGACTATCTAGAAAAGTATTCTGCATGATGATTGAATTAAACAGGAAAAGAAACTGAGCCAATATTTCTTATGCATGGATGGCTCACAGCAAACTGACAAGTCATAAAGAGGTGCTACAGGTAGAGGGAAGTTTTGAAAAATATGGATTCCCTGTAGCGGATGACACATGCATTCTGGGCATGTAGGAGAGAGAAGACAGCTTGCAAGGCATGATGGTATTGCTCTCAGCATAGCAAAGTATCTCAGCACTGAATCTTCCTTCATCCGTAGAAAAAACAGAGCCAAGATGGAAGCAAACAGAAGTGCAAAACTGCCAGAGCACATGACATTACCACTAAGGCGGCAGAAACATCTGGAACAAGCACCTGGAATTCAAAATCTTTAGAAGGCATTCAGAGGAAAGAACATTTTGCCAATCCAAATAATTACAGAAATAAAATTTATCTACAGTATTAGAAAAATAATTTTAAAAGTACTTGTGAACAGATTATGGCCACTTTTAAAAGAAAGAGGAGATGAGAAACAACGCAATATGGCCTGGCTAAAACTGTATTGATTGAATATTTGTGTTTTAACAGAGGCCTGGAAAAAAGGTAAGAATAGGGCTTAAAGCCTTATTACAAAAAAATCCAATTTTTTTCGTGTAAAATTTATAATGACATTAAGTACAGTCAAAAGGGACCACTATGAAAAGTGATTAAATCAGACTAATTGGGGTCCTAGGAAAGGTAACAACAATGCTAAAAAGTGTGTATAATCACCATTGCAGTCTCATAAGAACTGATGGGCAAATGAACAAAATATTCATTCCAAAGTCTAACAGAATAGAACAGAACGGTTCATAGAGCTGCTGTTCCTCTACAGCACTCTCTTTACCTAGCCATGATGAAGTCCAGTGTGCAACACTGGATGACCAGTGTTCCTCAAACATTCTACTGGGAAAGGCTCTATTCCATTTTACAAGGCCTGCACACCTCAATGCTTCCTCTGCCCTGCACCTGCAGGCAGGTCTGTGATATGACCAAAACGGAGATGTCACTGTGGGCCTGATCCCTAGGAGTCTCCAGCTGCATGGCTGTTCATACAAATAGTCCCTGTTCTTTTCCCCAAGATTCATGTGTGCTTTTGTCACAGGTTATGCAAGTTATGTGACGCAAAACAACTTACACTGTTGCCTTGTGGCAAGGACAATCCAGTCTCTCCAATCTCAAAAGAATTTGAGAGAAGAGGTTAGAGAGTAACAAACTCAGGACATCCAGCCTCTACTCTTCTCCCAAATTATGTCTGAAGGGCCTGTGATAAGTGGATACAACAACCTGATAGATTAAAACCTGATAGATTAAAATTGTTCTGACAGGCTGGATCCAGTCCACAAACTTTCTGTTGTTTGAAATTCTGAGGTAGAGAGTTAAGCATCCTAGCTTGTGTAGATGATATCATATAATTGGCAGACATACTTGAATTGATAAGAGGTTCTTGGCTTTCTTAGAAAATTGCTATAGTTGCCTTGGATTCCCAATAAAAGCCTTGAAGATGAAATGGTTGTACCTAAAGAAAGGAAAAATCACATAAAGTGTTGAAATGGAGCAGGGGTAATCTAATAAACCGGTATATTCTACACACACCTGAAGACCTTGGTGAGAGTTTATTACGAAGGATGAGGTTCACAGAGCATGTGCTTCAGCCACAAAAGCTGCACAGAGATTGACAGAACTCCACATGGGATGAAAACAGGGTGTTTGGAGTGAGCTGCACTACCTAGAGCCAAAGTGAGAATTTGGGAGAAAATGGACATCTGTCATCTCATAAATCCACCGTTTGTCAACTGATCATGAAGACCTCCTTCCCCAAAGACCCTTTATGCAAGAATGAGCAAATGGCTGTTCTTTCAGAATCAGAGTGCTCTATTCCACGTCCTCGCACAGAATCCATGTGTTTTCCTGATATCTGGGAAGCCAGTTCCAGGACTGTGTAGTCAGGAAGCCTGCAGAAGTGCTATGCACCTGCTTCTCAAGCAATGACATGAAGACTGAGAAATACAGGAATACTAGAGACATCAAATCCCTAAGATCAAGATTCAGGAAAATTTACAGAACCAGTGCCTTTTCCTGGTACTGTCAATGTTTTATCTCTGATTGTTTGGATTGGAGACACATTCTTTCCTCATGAATATTTTTAAAATACAATGCATTCCAGATGCTTGTTCATAGCATCCCTCTCATGTGGGTGGTCCTGTTACAGAATCTTCTAACAGGTTGTTTGGTAAAACTTTCTGTACACCAGCTGGGTCCATTACTCTTCTACATAGTTGTCTGGGTGATCTGATCAGGAAGCTAATTTGTAAACTGTGGATAGATAGAGGGAGGTCTTCCCTTTGCAGGAGTGTATTCCCAGTGGCTGTGGACTAATGTAAAATCCTGATATTGTATAATAAAACAAGGAGCTCTGTTATCCACTAATTGAAAAGACCAATAGGACTTTTAATATAGGCCTAATTTGCCCTAAATTCTTTTCACTAAAAACAAATTTTGTAGGACACCCAGTACTTCACCTTGAAATGACACACATTCCACTTGAAACACCATCTAGCAAATGTGGGAGCTTTACCATCTTTCCATGATGTGAAGGACCATTGAAATACAAGACCTATGAAGGCAGATGTTAAGTTGCACTGAGAGTCAGGCATTTCAAATGCTAAATTTTACTGCAATGGCTGTAAAACTAGTAAGAACTGAGATTGTTTTCAAAATTGTCCTTTATGCACAAGAGAAAATAATTTAAATTTATTATTAAAAAGCAACCATGATTAAAATCAACCATTTGTGGAAGTAAGAGGTACAAAAGATATTTAAAGCACCAGCAACACTTCAAGAGTACTGAAGTGAAAGACAATATTCTGGCGATAAAAAAAAAAATAAAATAAATGGTTTTATTAAACAGTCTAACATAATTCATATAAATATGATTGAAAAAGTTAACAATAGGAATGATTCTAGAAAGATTGAATGGTCAAGATGAACACTTTGCCTTTTAAGAACACTAAGTTTGGTTTTGGCTCTATGTATTTATATTTGCTGTCACCAAAGTATTTTGTTTAAAAATAATGAATGACCTAATGACATGAAAGACCTAAAAAACAATCATGATATCATATATCACATCTTTAAATCACTGTGATCAGATCATCAGAGCAACATTTTTATTTTAAGCACAAGGATTGTCTCTTAGAACTTGGATATTCTGTGAGTGCTGATTGGGAGAGAATGTTCACCAGCAGAACTGCTGAAGCATTCTTAGCATGACAGCTCTTTTCTTCAATTTTAGGAGTTAAGAGGCTAGGAGTCTAGTCTGACTTATCCATTTCAGCTTCCTTCAGCATCCTCAAAGTTCAACCTGACCCACCCTAGTACAAGAATTTGAGATAGGTTTGGTACCTATTGCCTGCTACCAGCCATAATGGGGGGCATGAAAAGCCACCATTGACTGAACTGAGAGCATCATCTCTGGTCACTCAGAAGTGCTCTGGAATTTCTTCTTGCATTTTCTAATAAATCTGTCCTAAGCATCATTGAAAATAAAACCAGAAATTTTGAACTTCTTTGCCTTTTTGAAATTATTCGTTTTCCCCATGAAGACTTACATCATCTGCATCAATTTCAAAGGGGATGAAGTCAATTTCTATTTTACGTTCAAGACAGTTTTTTGTTGCCTCATTCTTAGAAGTGCTCCTTTCTCCATTTATCTCACTACTTTACCATGTTAACATATTAAAGCCTCAGTTATCCCTAACTCTTTAAAAAGTCCATGTTTTTCCTATCAATCCACATGAAAAATGTTGTGTGAGAAGTCACAGAATAAAGTCAATTCCAAATGTCAGATACTAAAGTGCTCTCAGTTCATGAATTCATAGAGTAAAAACTACTGGATTATTACAACTTACAGTATATCTCCAGCTGTTCTGCAAGTTGTGTGAGACTGAATATTCTGAGTAGATAATATTTACAGAATTATCTATTTTTATCTATTTTTGTAATTTTTCCACTTCACTTTTGGACTCAATTCTGCACAAGTCCCTGCCTTACTCTCTAGAAAGGATTGCTGCATGACACAAGACAGTGATAGACACCATGAGGAAACCTTAAAAAGCTACTTGTGTATTCATATGATATTCACCACTCTCATAAAGGATGATATTCTGTATATGTTAAAACAGAAAAAAATTAAGTATATGAATCTAGATGTAATTTCTGCTTTTAAATATCTTACAGCTGAAGAATATTTGCTGTTAGAGGCTTGCTTTTAGTCAATGCCTGTTAATAAAGAAAGTTAATTGGATGTTGCCCTCAGAGTCTGGGTATTTGTTCTGAGAAAGTTGTCAAGTGTTTCCACATCAGGCTTAGAAGTTCACTTGTTCAGAGCCCTTTGTTCAGCAAGAAGTCAAAGGCAGGAGTTTGATTCCCTGGCCAAATGAGTGCTTGTCTGAAAGAAAAGTATACATTTTTAGGTCTAGCAAGCAGCAGGACAAACTTGTTTAAGTTGCAAAAGAGAGCATGGAGTCTGATAACAGAACAGGGAAAATATAGGACTGCATTAATTAAGTGTATTTGTTCCTTAGTTTTTAACTGCAGGGCACAGCTGAATAGCTTATATGAGCTGTTCAATTGTTTTCTTTTCTATAGGTGTGTTTAAGACTGTAGTTAACATGTAAACACGAGTGGGAATGAGTTGTTAGATGCTTCTTTAAGTCTTGGGTTCTCAAAAAATTTCCTTCATTTAAGTTCAGGATGTCAGACAATGTTTTACTCCTGTTGGTAGCTCTACCCCTCCCACCAATTCAGTACAATCTTATTAATGTTTTTCTTCAAGAAAAAGAAGGTGCAGTTTGATACCATGGTGACAGTTGTCTCCTGCTAGTTCCTTTAGAATCCTTTAGTACGGTTACATGGCACACTTATTAACCTCAGGCAAGCACTGGAGGTAATGCTGGGAGTGAAAGAATAGACCAGAAACTGTGAACAGGGAAAAGGTTGTGTTTGGCACTGCAGTCATATTGTCAAGGGAAACTCCATAGTCATTTCTGGAGATAAGGAATAAAGGCCTGTAGGCTGCATAAGTATGTGAGCTTGGAAGGAAGCATCCATGATTTCTATAGTATTTATGCAATAACTGCGGGCCTCTGTCATCATTTGACTGCCCACTTGTCTCCTGCCTCCTCTGAACTCTACTTTAGTGATAGCAACAAGGACTTGGAATAGCTGTTTACAATTCTCCTAAATAAAGTGGAAATGCTTATTCATCATTTTGTGCTCCCAGTTTTACTGGTTTTATTGCACCTCTACCAAAATCACAGGAGTGTTGAGTATTTGATTTTTTCCAATGACACGGACTACCAATGTTTGCAGATCCATTGGAATATACAGGTTTTTCACAAGATATCTGAAGAAAGAAGTGATAGAAATAGAGATTATAAAAGTAATGATGACAGATCCCTTAAGACAGAATGACAATTTTTGACATGGCCATACATTTCCTCAGTATTTTTGTAATCCTCACATTGATAATAAAATCAACCATAGACAATTAATAGAAAGGGCCACTGCATAACAGAAAGTTATTTCTGGCTGAATTGCCTTTCTTTTTTATGTAGTAGAAATTTAATGCTTTTATCATGTAATGACAGTTTCAAAATACATGTTAAAGATGGAAAACAACAGAAATAAAGAAATTCAGAATTCTTCCTTTGAAAAAAATGACCTTTTATATTATGACTATCTTACTTTTGATCTGGGCACAATTGATTTATAACTCTGCAGTCCTTAACAGTGTTCATTATGCTACTCTTGGCCTATGAGTAAAGGTCATGCCACACTTACTCTCGGTCATTACTATAAATGTCATACCGACATGTTGCAAGCTACAGTGCTGAAGCTGGGGCTGTGACAGCTGCCATTAATCCTCGAACCTTTAACTAGGTCTTTTTTGTTTTAATGTTCATAATCAATTGCATCATGGGACATTTTTTCCTGCTATCCAAATGTGTTTTGCTGGCATTCACCGACAATTACAAGAAATTTAGCTTTTCTTTCTGCTCAGTAGCTGACAGTGAATAGACGATGATTTCACTGCTTGTTCCCATTATTCTATTTGACAAATATTAGTGCAGATGTCTTTGACTCTGAGGCTGGAATACAAACAGTATTCCTGGATCTGAGTATAAACTGATTTTAAAAGTCCCATATCGTTGTTTCTATTCTGCTGATTTGCAAGCATGGAAGTATATGAGCAGTAATACAGTGCCTGAGTTTAAAATTCTACTCCCAGGGTCACATTGGACTCAACATTTTCAGTCTGGTTTCTTGTGAGCATTTATGCCAGCAAAAGGTCATGAGACTAGCATAAACACATTGAGTTTAAATTTAAAAATAGAAGAATGTTTGCTTTGCTTTTTGCAACAATGATCTGTCATTTTTTTATAGTCCTTGAGGTATTACCAGTCAGAATTATAAAAAATCTTTGTCTATGCCTAATCAACATGTAGGCTGTGACAACTGCACCAGAAGTTGATTTTTGGTATGAATTACATGCCATCTTCAATCATTGTGTGTTCTACCATACCCTTAAAGTACACTTGTATTCATGTTCCTCAGCTTCCTTCTGCAGGCTGGCTCTTCAACCAAGATCAAATCACGTGATACTGAGAAGTCTAATGCTGCATGTGTCTTCGGAGTATTCTGTAGAAAAAGTGCAAATGTTGTTTTGCTGTGTATTATGTTGACTTTTTGCATACAATACAAGAAGCTCCACTGGAAAATATTCAGTTATTTACTAGTCTTAATGGCTAACCCCAAGAAGTAGTAGCTTTTAGAATCAGGCCAAATTCTACCAACTTTACGACCAGTAGTGGGAATACTCAGTAGAAGTAAAGCTGGCAGAAATTTACTGTTGGAAGTGTTCAGTAGATGCTTTATTAATGTATTTCTACTGTACAGAATAATGACAAGTCTGTTATGAAGAGACAAGCTCCTCATGTATTATGGGCAGAAAGAAGGTCATCTCTTTATTACTTAGCATAGAGTTTAATGTACTTACACTGTATCCCGTGTCTTTTTTAAACTTTGTCTATGTTGTATCTTCCAAGACTGTAAAGTCCTTGTTCGTTCTGCTGAGTTTACCTGGACCGGCACCAATTGTCTACCCAGCTATTTGTTCTGTCTTCTCCTGAATGGACCAGGGGAGGAAATAAGATGGAAATAAGGAAATAGGATGGAAAAGACAGGGAGATCACTTACCAATTGCCATCAGAAAAAACAGACTCATCTTTAGGGAGATTGATTCAATTTGCTGATAGTTACATTAGAGTAAAATGGTGAGGAACAAAGATAAAAACTAAAATACTTTACCCTCACCCCTCTTCTTTCCAAGTTCAACTTCACTCCCTCAGTCCCAGCTCCTCTGCCTACTGCCCACTGAGAAGTGCAGGGACATTGGAAATGGCAGGCTGGAGTCAGTTCAAAAGAGATCCTTTCTGCTGCTCCTTCCTCCTCACACTTGGTCCCAGGCTCCAGTGTGGGATCTCCGTATGCTGCAGTCATTCAGGATAGACCTGCTTTCACAGGCTGCAGGTCATGCCAGGACCCTGCTCCAACACAGGCTATCCATGCAGCTTCCTTCTGGACATACCCACCTGCTCTGATGTGGGGTCCTCCATGGGTGAGGTGCAGGGCACTTAAGATCCTTTCCAACCCAAGGGACTCTATGATCCCTTCTTTCCAAATTTACTATGCTTTTTTTCTCTTTCAAAGTTGAGAGGAAACTATCCAAAAATCAAGGGTGGCTGTTGGTGTGAGGTGAATTAGATCCAGTGTGAGAGTCTGATCGCAAATGAGAGTGGAGCGCTGAACACCTTATCCTCTGCATAGTGGAAATGACTATAATAGTTATAAGTAGCAGAAGAAAGCTTATTTTCGTTCATTGAAATAAATGAATCATTAAACTTCCTCCTGTCTTAAGGGACTTGGAATCTCAGGCACAAAAAACTGTTAATATGTGTAGATGTCTGAACTAAATGAAAAGGGGATCTTGGTTTCCTGTGAGGATTGCATTTTTCTCCTTGACTTTGGCTTTCTTAATTGTGATTTTCACATGTATTTCATGTTATTTCACAGCTAGCAGAACGTTGTATTTTATGCCTGTTTTCTTTCTGCATACATGCTGCTTTGTCTTACTATAACAAAAAGAACTGCAAATTAAACATTACAATGGACAAACTTGGGCAAGTTAACACACCATTAAGATGAACAGGGCAATTCTGATTCCCTTTAGTACCATGGAAGTGTCTCTACTGTGAACTCACTAGGAGGTTGGAAATGTGATTTATGCAACTTGCTGTAGAAGGAAAGCTGTATAAGATAAGACTATCTTAATAGAAAGAAAAAAGAAAATATATAAATGGTAGAATGTGGTGTAGTCAACTTTATGGTGCACAAGAGTCATAAATTTGTGGAATCAGGACATTTTCCACAGAGGTAAATTCCTGTTGCCAGTGATAATGTACATTAAGCTATATTTATTGTATGCTATTATTCTCTAAATACAGTGACAGTAACTTATATTTTACGTATAATATTTCTCTGTCACAGTATTTATGTTTGCAACTCTTTCCCATGTAGAGTACAAAAGGATGGGAGAATACTTCAGTAGATAACTAAGTCACTGAATCTAATGCAGACTGCAACCGCTAATAATACAGTATTTATTTTGCTCTTGTGTTGTTAAATATCTCTCACTAAAACGGTGCTTTAAAATGCAGGTGACCTCTAATTCTACTGTGACGAAGTAATGGTTCACTTGATCTCTGTACTCTGTGGAATTGGCTGATCAGAAAAGCACGTGAGTGAGTGCTAATGATGCACTGTGTCCATTCTAACTGTCTCACTTCTCTGCTGTTCTCAGCCTGCCCTTCTTCTGTGCAGAGCTGCAGAATTTTGCTCCATGGGCACTTATCTCTGAAGCTATAGAAAATTTTGAAGGGTCCTTCAGAGCCTTGTGGAACTCTGCGAGGAAATATTATTTCCTGCTGAGTTGCTAGGAAAATTTTCATCACCATTGTCAACTTCTTTTCTTAAAATGGAGGCCAGGGAAAATGCTCAGCTTTTACCCTGTGCATGGTGAGGAACAAAAAGTGGTATCTGTTGGAGTTTCTGTACTGTCATCAAACTGGAACATCAAACTAATGTAGGGCATTCTGGAAGCATTCACTCAGACCCTTGTGAGCTCAGCTCAGAAACAGCCCAATCAGTATGGAGATGGTGACATCTGTGGCTTTTTGGCCTGGTTCAAAGAACTGACTGGTCAGACAGGCATGTTTTCAAGTCAGAAGTTATGTGGAGAATGTTTTCCCTGGGAATAGGAAGGAGACATTTTTGTTATCAGACCAGACTTCCAAGATGAAAGCACTAATCAGTGGCAGATTCCCAAAAGACATTGGTCAGTCCCTATGAAGGTGCTTAGCTGGGGACTCCTTCAGCATGAGGCAACTACTGAGCTGCTGATGTGTGAATACATGTGGAAATTGTAGTGTGCTGGAGAAACATTCAAAATATATTCACGTGTTTCTCAAAAGCCATTGATGGAGTTCATTCTCTGGGATGTATGAGAGTGCCTGCTCTCTCATCCCGTTTTTTTCCCACATAAGCACAGAAATGTGCCATAGGAAAGGCACATTAACTAAGAATTAATTCAGTTTCATGTTCTGATGGGGCAGCTATGGCAGATGCTGTGCACATGTACAGCAAGAGATAGTTCTTCCTCTGAAGAGCTCTCAGTATAAATAACAACAGTGATGATGATGTAAGTCTTAGTGAATCATCATAGGAAGTTGTTGACTTATACTTAGGGGGGCCAGGCAAAGTGCATGTTTTCAATGTTTGCTTCCTTTGGGAAAAGTAGTCTTGGATTCATGTCTGCCAAAACAGTCATTCATAATGTCTTCACAGCACTATAGCTCCAAGTGGCCCTGCATATTTATCTTTTTTTTTTCTTCGAAGGCGTTTGTAGATGACACTGAAAGACAGTTTCAACGATATAAGAAACAAATACCTGGCAGAATGAACCAGGCGACTGTAAACTAGGAGGGGTTGTCTGACTGCAGTTCAAACTTAATGATTAATTTGCAGCCCCAATATAATACATTTTTAATCATACACTTGAAAGCAATGACGAATTCTGCAGGAGCAGCAATAAGGAAGCTGCACAGCTATACAGACATATACTGATAACACAGCATGCAAGCAGTTTCTTTCTTGCTTGATAGCTACAACACTGATATCAGCACTGAAAATACTATACATGTTTCCAGAGTGCTTCCTTCTCAGGAAGCCGTGAAGTGTTCAGTCTATAGGAGATATGTTGTATTACTACTGATTTTCTCATGCAAGGTTTGGTGCAGACAAAAGTGCATGACTTTCAAGTAAACTTGTTTTCTCCTTTGTTTTGTGAGCAATGCCCAAGGTGCTGCCTGCCTTAAAGTGGAATTGCTGTCTGTGAAATAAGTATGGGTGTTATACTGGTGAGAGAAGAGATAGGCAATGTGTGTTCTGCAGCTGCTTCATTTCAAGAACTCCAGTTCACATATAAATGATACAAACTGAATTTATCTGGATTTCCCAGCAGCAGTGCTTGTATAAACAACTCCCGGTATCTCTGTCATTGTCTTTTCCATCTCCTGGCTAATCCCTCATTTATACTGAAACAACTGCATATGGAGTCTGTGCTTAAAAAAAACAGATGAAGAAACACACGCAACTGGAAAAGCCCTTTTGTTTTTTCTGAGGGTTTTTTTTTAAATTTTTTTTTAGCCAATATTGTTTTCAAATGTGGCACTTGGCTCTTAGCAGTATGGAATCTGAGTACTTTCTATTTCTCTTGAAGTGGGAGGTAGGACTGTAAAGTCCTCACCGTTACTACTGTGCATATAGAGAGTACGAGTTTCAGAATGTGAAGGCATGATATTAAAATGCTAAGCTCATGCACTCTCAAAACAATGATAATTATGGAGTGCTCATAGTTGTTACTTAAGTTAGTAGTCCTTTTTATTTAGAAGTAGAGTTTTTAATAATGGTTGTGGGTTATTCTCTATGAATTTTTACCTAATTTATAAGGCAAATGATGTTATTGAATGTAGGACTGTGGATTATCAATGAAATAATAATTATTATCAGTGCTATAGACGTATAAAATGTTCCCATGTGTTTTGTTTTGTTTTTCTACCACACTGTGATGATATTTATTTTTTTGTACCTTAAAAGTGCTGGAAATGGGAAACTTCTCATAGAAGTTCTTGGGAAATTTGTTCTTCTTTCAATAGGAAATATTAAGATGCTTACTCAACTGTCTCAGAATTACAGTGCAGTTTAGAGAATTAATTGTTACATTGGCAGCACACACACTCTCTTTTGAGCTTCCTGCCATGGTCCTGCTGTGTTGTGCAAGTGCAGTCAGCAACTCATTTCTGCTTGTTCTTTAAGCCCTTAGTCATAGCCCAAATAACTTGATTTGACCTTGCTCAGCTGAATTTGGCTTTATTAGTCTCCGCAGTGGATCACCACTCTTCGCATTCCAGATAGTGAAGGAAAAGGGGATGAATTAATGCTCCTGCAGCTGAGTGCTATGAAAACAGAATGTGCCACGCTGCTTGCATAGACCGTGAGTCATGGTTTCCTTGATGGTCACTGGGGGAAAGGATTCATAATGAACCTGCAGCACTGCCCCTCCTACCATGTCTAGTTGTGACTAAGAACATGACAATGTTCATCCAGAGACAAAGGTGACAGCTCCATAGAGTGCGGAGTGTTTGAGCACGTCATTGTGTGCAATGGCACATACACTGATGGGTAGGATGGCAGTGGAACTTTGTATGAGATATTTCTCTATGAGTAGATAAAGCCAGTGAGCTGTGAAGACACATAACCTTACGGTGGTAGCTGTGTTGATGAATATCTAATGCTAGTACTTCCAGGGATGGTATTCTTCATGGTTTGGAGAGATGATTTGTGAGTGTGTTTTTGAAAGCACAGTAACACACCTTGCAGCCTAAGGCATGCTCTCATTTTGTGATGGATCTAAATCATACAGAATTCTTGTCAGTTATATACCAGGTTGAGAATTTTGTGAGAAGGAGACCCAGCATGCCTGTGCAGGGAACAAAGGTCAGACAGATGGGAAGTGAATGCTGCAGAACCATGGTGAGTCATTTTAAGTCACATATTTAATTGATTCATATAAGAATATCATAAACACTCCTATAACTTCCATTACAATGATTATGCATACTGGAAGAGTTGCTTAATGAGGCTTACCTAAGTCTCTGCCAGCCCTACCATTTTGCAACAAAAGAAATAATGGAGCATAGTAATAACTGAGCCTAAAGATGTCTGTTCAGTAAACACATAAAATTTCTCTGAACAGAGATAATTTCTTTCCACTGGAAAGGCAGTGTAGGTCTGCATATGTGCCTGCTTGCACGTATGTGCAAAGGCTTTAAGGGGAGTGCATGTGCTCACCAGAGGAAAAAAAAAGGTTGTGCTTGTAATGTGCAAGTAATTAAAGTTACTGAAGCATTATTGGTGTTATACACCAATACAGACATGCTTATTTGGCAAAAGAAAAAGTATATAGGTTCTGGTGGAAACAAGGGTACTTTGATACATACATCGTATCTCACAACAACAATCAAAATAGGGCCAGAAGAAGAGATCTGGGCCAGGAAACTGCACAAAACTTTGTTAGCTGATGTTTGTCAGAACAAAATAATGGGAACAGAGGCCAGTTCTGACTACACTTATTCCTCAATAATTCCATCATACCTAAAAGGATGTCACATATGTGACCAAGCAAAAATTTTGGATGCAAGGGAAGAGGGAAAAAACCACTTTGTGAACTTGGAAGCAATGGAATTGATGGTGATAAAGACTATTCAATAAAGCTTTGAAGAATTCCACATTATCTTCCAAACTGCTGGATTAACAGAGAAAGCACTGCATGTTGTGGAGGAGTCCATTACTGCTGTAGCTGTTTGCAGTGGGAGAACAGCTGGGACAGGAGGGAATTATTCATCCACAGCCCAGCTAGCTGACCAACTGTGTGTTTAGTGAGTGTGCAGAAAAGCTCTTCAGGCTGCTGACTTCCTCAAACCTGGGCTGCAGCAGCAGAAGGCAGTGGCAAGCTAAGCAGGGGTGCCCCCAACTACAGCAATATAATCAGCTTTCAATGAGATGAGATGGTCAGCGTACTTCCAGAGAACCCAGCTGGGGCTTATGCAGACAAAGCAACAGCTACAGAATGGTGAAGGAGGGCAAAATATATTCTTGCTGGAACCAGTCCCAGATACTCTAATTCCCAGTCCCGCTTTTATTCTCAGGGGAGCACAAAGAGGGTTTCTGGTTAGTCTGTATTTAAGAGGGTAAGGGAGAAAGGCTCCTGATCCCCCTCCTCATTTACAAGCAGATCAACAGAAGCCATCACTTTTTGATTTTTAGTGAGTTAAGCATGCTGATTTTCAGTCTGTTTTTGCTGCAATCAGAAATCAACAGATAGCCTCCACCTCAGTTAATTTAATGCTCATGGGTTCTTTGAGCCTTCCCTTTCAGGATCCTCACAGGCAAATGAAAGGGGGAGGAGTGGCCAACTTACCATTAGAGCCGCTGTCAGCTGCCAACTGGCAAAATCAGAAAACAATCCATTTTTGCTGATTATTCAGAAAGCTTTGATGGTTTACACAAGTCTGGCACTGGTGAGCATGGCAGGAGTCACTATACACAGAAGCATCAACCAAACTACATCCTAGGAATTTACAATATGAGTAATAGTGGGTTAATTTCTCTGGAAATTTCTGAAAGGGATGTCAGTGTATCAATAAATTGTTCCAGATGACTAAAATGAAGCATTGGAAAAGCCTCAAGGGACTCATACAATATTGTCAAGGAGACTCTTTCCTTCTGTTCTTAAGGGTGGCTTGCAATGCATATATATATAAAGCTTTTGTCATTTAGTGCTACTTTATGAACGAAGAAGAAAACCTGAAAGTAACTTGATTTGGTTTAGCCTTTCCTTACCAGGCAATAGCTTCTTTAATTTAGGAATATCTACTGCTTTCTCTGTTTCTCTTTGCATCACAGTGAAGTATAGGTCATGAAGTTCATACTTTCTTAGGCTTTAATTGAAACTGAGATTAGTGGACTGAGCTTGAGTCTTTTTTTATGCCTTTGAGCTCTTTATGTAATTATTGCTCAGATGTTTGAGTTGCATAGGTGTTAACCAAAACAAAGGATTAGATTACACTGCTTTTGCAGTGATTTAATTAAATTGTTGCAACCCCAATTCAGTTTTGTTAGATCAGCACAAAAACCCATGCATAGACAAGCCCAAGGCATTTTAGGGAATTCAGTGAGAACCTCCTTGCTTTCACATTTTGCTCCTGGTTTATTTCATTGGCTCTTCTGGTGGGATGAGGCAACTGGTGCACAACTGTCACAGAGTCTTCTGAGAGTCAGAGTGTAAACAAGACCTGAATAAAGAAAACAAGCTACAAACCACTCATCAGCTTTATCACTGCCCTTTTCACTTTTTGAACAGATTATTGACCCTGTGGGAGAATGCTGTGCTGAAAGCCCAAGAAAGCCTTGTTAAGCATAAGACACTGGGTCTGCTCTGGGACCTGGAAATCAATCTCCTCTACAGTGAGCTTCCCACCAGCCCTGGAGAACAACAGCTACCCTCACACAGAAGAAGACACCTGGCAGCAGGCAGTAGAAGTTGATGCAGGAAAGCCAAGGCAGGAAATAGTACTGTGTTTCAAATTGGCACATCTCACCAACATGGGTTCAATTCATCCCCACTGTTGTTCTATTCCAGGACTGAAAAGAATAGAAAATAATAACTGTAGTTCTGCCACTTGCTTTTATCCTTGGGTAAGATAGTGGTTACTCTTCTTCAGCATGGGGAGCAAAAGAGTTGGGTCGTAAAATTGTAAGGGTTATCACGGAAAGAGATTTGTTCTAGGGATACATCTACATTGCTCCATCCTATTTTTCTTTGTGTCCATTTTCTATTTTGTTGTCCAAATGGAAAAATATGAATATGGCAATTTGGCCAAGATTTCCAGGCCTCTGGAATAATATCCATATGCAGGTCTTCCCTTTTATTGCACAGATGGTATGCGCTTGCACAATAACTCAGTTGCATCTCAGATACCTCTCAGTGTGTCAGACTCACCGTGGTGTGTCACATTGTGCACACTCACACACTTCTGACTGTGAAATACTGGATAGAAATACAGCAACCTTAATTACTTTAGACATATGAGGATTTTGCATAAGTGAAGCACATGTTTTTGTAGTGAGGCAGAGGCCAGAATGTCTCTCCATAAACATAAGTAATTTTGTGTGCTCTGTAGTGCATCCAAAAGCCATTATAAGCAGTATGGCAGTCCATACTCCTTCTGTCTCACTCCTTGCATTAGTGGTGACTGGTGATAACAAAGGAATTAAAAATAGGAACAATGCAAAGACTGTTATATAAAGGAAGTAACTGCTCTGTGCAGGATGTATAATATGCCTGCTGTAAGATTTTAGTATGCATTTACGCTTCTTTCTGAGGTTCGCAACTTGGAAATGTTATTTGGCTCTTCACAGAAAAAATCTTTTGCTGACAATTCTGTTTCATAAGACTGTAAGATAATTCAAGTTGGAAGTAACCTCATGTCTCTACCTTCTTCTCAGGTAGGCTACCTGTAAATTAAGACCGAGGTTGCTCTGGAATTTATCCAGTTCTGTCTTAAAAAGCTCCAGGAATGGGAACTGTGCTGCCTCTCTGCTAACCTCTTTTTCTGGATGGCACGGGGAAATGTTTTTCCTTTTATCCACCCTGAACATATCTTGTCTCAGTTCATGCCCATTGTCTGTCATCCTCCCACTATGTGCTGCAGTGAAGAGCCTGGAGCCACCTCCCTATGCACACTGGCAGGCTGCTAGTTAGATGTATCAAAAGCTATTTCTTCGACAAGCTGAATAATCACCATTTCCCCAGCCTCTCCCTGCAGGACAAGTGCTCCAAAGCCTAGAACAGCTTTAGGTAACCCTTTACTGAATGTGCTCCAATGTGTTAGTGGATTTCTTGTATTGGGGAATTCAAATCTGTACCGAGTATTTTAGATATTGTCTAACAAGTACTGAGTAAAGGGAGATTACCACTTTCCTGGTTGTGATTCTGCTGAAACAGCCCAGGGTGCTGTTGGCTTTCCCTGCTGCCAGGCAGATTGCTGGCTCATCTTTTGTGCCCCCCATGACTCCCAGGTCCTTCTTAGTCAGTACTGAGCCTGTATCATTTCCAGGGTGATTCCTTCTTAGGTGCAGGACTTTCCTTTTCCCCTTGTTAAATTTCAAAAGGCTGTGGTTGACCTGTTCCTCCAGCCTATCTAGGTCAGTCTGGTTGGCAGCCCTACCCTGAAGTGCATCAACTGGTTCCCCCTGTTCAGTGTGATCTGCAAACTTGATGAGAATTTACTCCATCACCCCTCTGGGTTATAATAAAAGTGTTGAAAGATACAGAGAATGATGTTAGGTTATGAAAATGTTATATATGTTTTCATACATAGGAAAGCTGTTTGAAGGAGAGCTTACTGTCAGTTAGACCCATTCACTTCCTATAACCTCAGGACATTACGTTTGGTGAACAAATGCATGAGTCGTGTGGCAGGCACAGCCCAAGCCCCAGCAGACAGTTGAGCCATCTGCACAGAAAGTGCCCAGCTGCAGCTCTGTGCTCAGCCTCAGTGCTGCCATGGTCATCTAAATGGCTGAAGTGGCTCTTGTCCCTATGGATCAGAGTGTCTGCAAACCTGTGCTTCCTGCAAGTCAGCCATATCACAGGTATGGAGTGTCATCCATGGACATAACCATAAATTGGTGTACATATGCATAGTGTAGAGGGTATATAGTTCTCTGCCTAAGGGAATGGGACATAACCTCAGTAAGAGTTCTTGGGTCCATACAATCATGAATAAGTCAATTACTTTTTTTACTATTCCATTTCTTGTCTCTAAACTAAAGAAAGTAGCATTGCAGTACTACATAAATATCTTTTGAGGGTAACTAATGTTTTAGAAATACTGGTGATTGAATTTGGGTAGCAGTAGCTTCTTCAGACCCTGAGTGAGAACAGAAGCCTGTGCATTGTACCCCATACAGAGATACACTGTAGGTCGTGCATAGTCCTCAGAGGGAGGTTTCACATGGGGAGAAGGAAAATGGAGAAAAGGGGAACACAAGCGTTAGAAACCTTATTAGTATTTACATGAAAGTTTGTAAAGAACTGCTACACGAATGATCAGCAATGCATGTATGTATTTTGGAAATTCCTCTTTAAAAGCATAACAAGAACTTCATAAAAAAACTGTTGTATGTCTAAATTTTGTAGCCAATAATATATATAAACCTTAAACTATGGCTTCTGTGATAAAAAATTCCGTATGTAATTAGTACAAAAATATTTTTAAAAGGGAATCAATGACTGATTGTCGTTTGTTTAAAAACCATGTTCTCTTTTCATTATACAGACCTACTGCTCGTAATGACAACTACACCTGTTTTTAAATTTTATTTCTCATTAAATGTAAAAACAAAGCAAAAGAAACTGCTAGTGTTGAGCCTGACCCCATGCCCTTTAAAAACAAAGGAAGAACAAGACTCCTAGTAACTTCAGAGGGCATTGCATCCAGCCCATTGTTTTTAAAAGTCTAAAGCTAACACAGATTGTTCATTTCCTGGCATTGGCATCAGCAGTAAATGGGATTGCCTCACAAAACGTTTGCTCAGTCCTCTGGGACAAAGGATAAGAGCATGTTACATTGCTCAACAATGATCTCCTCAACCAGCTACACAGCAGCACTGTTTCATTTCAATAGCTCATTACCTCCTTGTCAGTAAAATGAGTCCTTGGAGTTGAAACTATGGGAAGAAGAGTGAAAGCCAGCAAGAAGGGTGGGTCTGAAATACCATTTTTGAACATACTCTGCTTCCCAATGAATCACGTAGGAGATACAAGCTAACGTTATGGAAAGGCAGCACAGTAATAAATTATTCATCTGAGGAAACATAGGGGCTGCTTGATGGCCGCAGTCTTCTTGGCATCACTTAGGACAGGATGTATCCTTCTGTGTTGTGGCTTCTACAGGGTAGGCATCTATACCATTGCCAGTTGTCAAGACTCCCTCCATAGTGAATGAACAGAAATAGGCCTTCCTACTCTATCTCCTAAATGGAGGAGATTCATTTAATCTATTTTAGACATCGGAAATGGGATGAGAGGAGCTCTGCCCTCAGAAGGCCTGTTCCCTTGACTATAAAGGGAGCCTAGACAGTTAACTCAGAGACAGACACCTACAATGCAGAATCTATATTTGGACAGATGAATCCCACTGCTGGTGTTTACTATAAATAGACAAGTGCACAGTATATTTAAAGCAGAAAATCCATTGGGTACTGCTGAGATTATTGTTAATGCTGCTTAAACTAGTTAATTAAATAACTAGTCAATCACCCCCTAGTGTAGAGAAGACATGCCATACAGCTACTGAAGCCAATAGCAAATTCATGCAGGCAACAGCAAGCACTGATTCGTGTCTGTGTAAACCTATGCATTAAAGCAAGAGGAAAACCCAGCCTTATTTCTAGATCCAGTCCTTTTCATTTTCTCACATTATGGAAATTTGAATATTTCCTTCTGCTGGTTGTAGCTGAAGGAAGCAGCTGCAAAGCTCAGCTGAACAGCTACAGCTCTCCATGTGAGTATTCCTAGTCTGCCCAATTGCAAGATCCAAGACATAAATGTAAGCCTGTTTCAAGGGTGTTCTCTGCCCCTCATAATTTAAGATTGAATTGCCATTTAAGACCCATTACTAATAAATTTGGGGTAATGTCTTTACAAAATTAAATAGCTGGCAATGACAAGTTTCTATATCATAAGAGTGACAGCACTGAATGTCATCAGTGTAAATCAGATCAAATTAATGATTCTGGTACCTAAACTGCAAAAATGCGGCACTTGATACTTCACAATCAACTATAGCTATATTGACTATGGTAAGAATGTGTTCATTTACTCCTTCATAGATCATTATGAACTGGATTGTGGAAACAGCATGATAGGCAAGGGATGAATTTGTGTGGATATTTTTATAATTAAAGGGAAGAAAACCTTTCATAAGACTGACTTCCAGGTGGCTAACTGCCATCTCTGAGAGAATGTGTTATGAAACATTGGACACATTTACCACAGAGAAAGACTCACCATCTTAAAAGGCCGGCTGGATTGTTTTGAACTTTATAGTGGTTGGTGAAAATTTTGAAGTCTGTACTTGGAATGTAAACCAGATTTAGCCATGATGGCTAGAACACAATCCTTTGTTTCCTCCCTGCCTTATTAGAGGATTTAATTTTTCTAGTGGAACCTCACATTCCAGTAAGAATCCCTGGTTGAAATGAAACAGAGTTTATTACTTACTTGTTGACTTCTCCCTACCTGTGTGGTAATTGGAGACTGCATGTCTACTGTAATTGTGAAATAATCTCTGAGATATCGGTAGGAGTTCACAAAGAGCTGAAATTAGGTCTAAGAGTTAAAGGTGGCAGAGGGGTTAAGAAATTGGAACAACAATCACTCATTCAGAGGAGTCTTCCTCTATGGATCAAGGGTGGTATGAAGATGTGGCAGGTGAGAAATGGGCAAGGGACAAATTAGTGAACCCATATGTTTGGGTCCACTAATTTGTCCCTTGCCCTTTTCTTACCTGCCACTTCATCATACCACCTGTCACATCACCTGTTGAACCTTGTGGAAGCAAAATAGCAGAAACCATTATGGTGGAAGAGGTTTCTGAAGAACTTCCTGAGGAAAGGACACTAGTTAATTTTTTCTCCCGCTGAGCAATTTCCACCAGACTCAGGCCATCAAACAAGACTGTTGGCTGTTCCCAACAAACTGGCTGAAAAAAAAGATGTCCTGCCTTGACTTTCCGTGTTCTTGAGGTCTCTTTCTTCCCAGTAGTTATATTTTTTGATCTCAAGTTTTACTGCTCAGCTTTTAATCAGACTTTGAGTTGGCCTGTGCTGCTCTACCTGATGCCTTAGGATTTTAGCTTCTATATTTTTCATGTATCTGTTATTTTAGTGTATAACTCTGGACTCCATACAGGGTGCTGAAGCTCTAGTTCTCAGCATTTTTAGACAAAACAATTACTCTAAGCTTGGAATCCAAGGACACCTCATTGTCTCAGGCCCCAAGATATGTAAACAACAGTGAATTGGGGGGAGCAAACTTGAAGTAATTGACATCATTATCTGAAGCTGTAATTGGAGGATTAAAGCACGATATGCAAATGGACAAAACTTATAAAGTATGAAAAATTTGTGACTCGCCGTTCATTTTGGGTGTAGCCCCTCTCCTGGTCTTTGCCTGCTCTAAAGGCACCTTGAAGGCTTTACAATAAATTTAACTGTATTTTATTCTCTTAACTTTGTCTATCTAGCCTCTGTTTTAGTTAAGCCTGTCTAGGGCTTCATACCAATGCAGGATGATGAGTGGAAGGAAGGAGACCTGACTTGGACAGGCAGGGGTTATCCCATGCAGGCAGGAATTGTGCTCTTGGCCAGCAGTTACCAGGGGTGACTGGCTACTCCAAACTGTTGTTTTGTAACCTTAAAAGCTCAGCAACAGCTACACCTCCCTTGCTTTCCTTTCTGCTATCCTTTCTCCTTTTCCTGTCTATATTTATTATCAAAAGCAGCAAATCAGTCTTAAGTCCTACAGTCATGATCCAAGAGATGAGTAAGAAAATTAAGCCTTTCTGGCTGTGCTAAGAAAGACTTCTGGATAGCATAATAGATTCTAAATTAACAACCTGTTTCTAGGAAAGGTGCTCTGACAGATTTTGATTAAGTTGGTCTTGTTTAACCACTTGATTTCAATTTCCAAATGCTTTGTGTTTTATTTTTGTACATTCTAATCAATATACTTCCCAGTTTTGGCATGAATTTCTAGTGCAGCTGCCATGTGACTGAGCAGGCTAAGCTCTCTGTACTTAAAACCACAGACCATGTTAAATGGTTTAACACTTCACATTGGGGAGAACACATTAGCACCTATGACTGAAGTCTCACTTATTCCACTGAAACTAACACAACAAGACTCATTACATCTGACTGTTGTTGCTACTGATGCCACACCTTATTAGAGATATATTTGTTCAAAACTTCTGAACTGCCTTTCTACCGTTGCATAATTTCCATCTAGATTGTCAGATTGAAAGAAGAAACTAGGTTCCTCTATTTTAGCTTATTTGACCATGTGAGTGACAAAGTAAAATATCATCAAGGCAAAAGCAAGTATTGATGCTTTGGAAGAAGGAAAGAATGAAGGAAAGAAGGAAAAAATGAAGGTTTTTACCGGATGCTGCATCTAACATTAATACATTCTGAGAAAAATGTAAGTTAAAACACCATATATTATAGAGGTAGTAGCGCATGTGCAACCTGCAATAATTTACTCAGGATAAATGACCATGTCTTGTTCTCAATGAGAAGGAGCTTGGGAGCCCATGAAATGGCAGAAGATGAATCTCTGTTTCCTTTTGCATGTCCTTTCAAGGTGAAGAAGGTCAAATAAAGCAGTCTCCAAGATTATAAATCACTCTTCTAGACTAGTTTAAAATATCATTCTACAGAAACAGAGGTGACAGGTTTTTAAAATGAAGATAAAAGAAGTTGCTGACAAGTATTTGATTTGTTGAAGGCTCTCAACAAGACCTTTGGAAAGTAAGAAACAGAAGAAAGTCTGAAGAAAATTGGAAAATATCTGGTGGGTAAAATTGTTATTAATGTAAACTGAAGAAACCATGGTATCCAAGAGCACAGTTTTTCTCATGAAAGGTGGGAACGGATTAAGTTTACTTAAATCCTGTTACAAATAAAGGGCAAAACATTTCTGAAGAAAAGAACCCCAAACTTTCTTTTTCATGAATTTGCATTTTATTTAGAATTTCTTGTAGTCATCGTATGTCTTCACAATTCCTGAGACAAACACTACAAGGACTTTGTGAAAACATCCTGCAAGTTTCCCATGCCTCAAAGATTATTTATATAAACATTATTTGACATGAAGTCAATACAACATGAAAGACATTAAACTGAGTTGTTTTAATAACAACCTTATTAGAGTCAAGCAACTAATAAGTACAGAACAGACAAGAGACTGTTGTCTGAACATTTTAGACATGAGGCATTTTCCCCACTGTGAGAAAGAACATATGTGTTTTCAGCCATGCTGTAGTCAAGTTTCAAGTAGGAACAGAAAGTGGAACAGTACTTTTATTAATGTATGTCTTCAACTGGTTCACAGGGTAATTCTGACCAGCAGACACAGTTTTAAACATTACTGTTCCTTCTATGAGCTGAACTGTATTTAACATTGTGTTAGTGGGCACGTTTCCTATTGCAATGCGTTTTCCCAAACCTAAGGTAGCAAGAGGGCTTTCATTGGCAAGTCTCCACTTGTCACATCCAAATGAGAGCCGAGTTGGTATGAGCTAGTTTTTTGTCAGTGATTTGTACTGATATGTCCTATAAGTTTTCTCTTTTCTTCTAAAGCCTTTTGACAAAGCAGAGGACACTGATTGTCCACCCTTCTTAATTACATAGGGTAAGATACTAGGAAAGGTGTAGTTTCCATAGTGTGATCATTTTTACTAGCAAGAGGTTATGTCTGCAAGAATGAGTGATTGAGGGATAGGGCCATTGGTCAGGTGCCCAGAAGTCAAATGAAGGCAGGTCTGAAGAAATAACTGGGGCTGTGGGCTTTCTGCCTCGTTGCTAATAGAAGACTGTATGGGCTTTTATGTGCTCTCGAAGTGAGTTGGAGACACACACATTTTCTTCTGAGAGATTGCTTTGGGTTTTTATACCTGCTTCAATCCTTCTATACTTATTTATGAATACTGAATAACTAAAACAATCCAAAATGTTGCTGTATAGACACACATTTATAATTATAAATAGGCATAAAAGTTAAAAAACCTTGGTCTGTCCTCCTTGTTTGGTGTGTATGACTCACTTAAACTGCAGCCACAGTATGTGTGAATCTGTTGGCACAGGAGATTATAGCTACAGAGAGAGGCTGGATTTGAATGTGAAGAAGTCCCTCCCTTGAGCTTCCATGCTGTCATCCTGTCCCTGTGTTTTCTGAGAGCAATTTCCTCACACTTTCACAGCTGTTCTGACCATTCTTGAATATTTTCATATTGTTAACATTATCCATGTCCAAGGGCATAGTGACCTGCTGTTTGGCTCTGAGTAATGGTCATCTTCATTCACACTGAGTTTTTACTGCTATTCCTCTTGAGTATCTCATTCTGCCACCAGCACATGTAGATACTGAAATAATACAAACAATATCTACAGCCATGTCTTTTAATTCCAATAAGCTATTCTGTTTTGGGAAGAGAGTGTGGATAATGAAATATTTTGCTAATTAGGATTGATGATTGCTTATGATAATTGTGAAGTTCTCAGGCTGATCCTTGCTTGTCACTCAGTTTAATTACAATTTCTAGAGCAGGTTTCACACAGAGCCTGGGCAGAATAGTTACTGTATTTGTGCTAGTGGAGCTGTTTCTTCCGGTATTGCTCCAGGGGTGGTCAGAGCTGATATTTAATGTGCTCAGGAGAAGACACAGTCAGCTACATTGTTGTTTCTTTACAAGAAACTGCCAACTGTCTGCCGCTGACATCAGAAGGAAAGGAAGAGCATTTTGATTGAACAAAGGAAAAATACATCCACTCAGTTAAAATTAGGTTTTTTCCCTTTTTAAAACAAGTGAGCAAATACTATTTCAGAGCAACAACAAAAACCAGCAATAATAAAACCCAGGATAGAAGAGAGGGCCAAGTTTGCACTTCATGTTTTTAAGCACTGCTGATTTGGAAGCCAATAATGAATGGCAGTAGTTGCTTATGCACTGTACATGCTGTACTCCAAAAGCATATCCGCTACTGCAGGCCAACCAGAAGGGAAAGCATGGAATTTTCCTTTTAAAGAGAAAAGGTCTCATTGCTCACAAGCATTTTGCTCTCAAGTTAACTCCTTTGTTTCTTCTTTTCTGTGTAAGACTGACCCTGCATCTGAGCAGTTCAATAACACCTCTGGTATGGCGTTCAAGGGTCTTGAAGTGCTCTCTCATGTTTAGTCATTGCTACAGTGTATGTAGCGTATCTTACTCAGTTTTCCATTTCTCAGTTAATACTGTCAAGACTTCTCACCTTTGCTGAGGACTTTTGCTTTTCTTCTTGTTTGGTATTGCTGTTGTTGCTGTTCTCTGGTGATAAACAAACTGAAGGTGAATACGAGCTTGTTCATGAAGGCTTGACCTGAAGCCCAGGGGCTCTGTCTCTGGAAGCACATAGGTGAACGTGGAGTTATTGTGGGAAGCTGTCCACAAATAATAATCATCCACATTTAAGGCACCAAAGCATCATCCTGAGAAAATAATAGCATCTTCATTGTTACATTTTTTGACACAATTAGGGCTCTCTGTCAAGAGCAGTCAGAGAACAGCAAGAACTTTCTTGTCTAGGGAACAGGACCCTGTTCTTTTATCGCCTGAGTTTGGTTATCGTGGCTCTTGAGAGTGAACTTCTGGATGTAAGGAGAGAAACTGGGCTAGAAAACACAAGCATGGCCCTCTGTACCCTCAAGAAACAGAGGAACAACACCTCAACAAAATCACTGTGTTTCGGGAACAGAAACTGTAAAGGACTTTCTGGAAATAATCCAAGCCAGCTCTCAGTAGGAAGATGTGGATGCTCAGAAACAGAAAAAAAGAACCATTAACAGATGTTTGCCTACAAGATGGGATAACCATAAGAACTGACTATTGCATCATTTGGTACTGCAATTATGATTATGACAGTTTTTAAATTTTCTTTTACTATTGTATTTATTAATTATAAGTTTGTTGCAGGAAACTCCAAATTCTTTTTTAACACAGAGAGAGGTCTGTGCAAACTCTCTCATTGTCTCCCCTGTGTTTTTGCATACTTTCACATATGTCCACTTGGTGATGAAATAGTTTGTTTTGTGCAAGTATTCAGCCACAGCTACTACGGCATCATAGAAAAAAAATATTTTTTGTGAAGGAGTGTGACTGTTATATCTCATGGCACATGTACCATTGTGCATATTTCCAAGCCCCAGCCCCAAAAAAGGAAGTAAACCAAAAATACAGCAAGGTATTATGCCTGTGAAGGTAGCAATCATTCTCCTCCTGTATTGGAGGGCCAGGACACCCACACATTTGGCATGCTGCCACATTCTGCTAGGTAAGGCAATGTCGCATGCACAGCAGGCTGTTCTTATCCTCCATCTGTTCTAAATCACACAAATTCAAGTTGTGTGTCCCTCAAAAGTCCGCTTTTCCAGCACCATCGAATCTATAGCAAGCACAGGGGCAAGGATGCCCTTGTGTATGCATTCTTTAATAGCTGAGCTGAAAGGGCAGTGGAGAGAGGTGAGCTTTTGTTGCATTACACCTCAATTTGCTTGCAGCAGAGAGCCAAACTTTGGGCTGCAGCTTCAACTCTTGCACCTGAAAAATGTGTGTGTGGAGGGTGGTTGTTCAATTAGGTATGTGAGGTGTTGTCAGTTGTCATATTTGAACAATGCCTCAGTGTGTTCATGATTTTGGCAGTCTAGAAGAATGGTTAGTATTTCTCTGAGTTTATCTAGCTTATGTATGTGCTCTTAAAGTAATTCTTATGTTCCAAGTCATTATAACAAATATATACCAGTTAAAACATCTTTCCCACTGGGACTAAGTTACATATTAGTAAAGCTTAACATACGGAGCAATGGGAAAAAAGTAGACCTGGTGTTCTCAACAAAAATACCATTTTTTGAATGTTGTAAGAGTTTTTTTTTAAACTGCAAGAACGGTGGATGATTCTTAGAGACAAAAATTGATGCATCATTGCTATCCTTTCAATGAAAAATAGTACACTGAAATCAAAGTACACTGAAAGCAACCCCTCTCTTCCGGGCATTCATAGAAGTTGGCTACAAGCTGCTATGTTCAGTGGTCAGCTTCTTCTGTAGCATTGACATAAAATGTCTTGTGTATGTTGTGTGATCATGGCATGCTGCTGTGAGGAGCAATGGCAGCATAAATAGACTGGGAAGGTGAACTGAATTTGCTTTAGGGATCCAAGGCAGATTCTGATTGCATTGGTGTAAATACAGTCACTTAACCTAATCATAGCTTTACAGCACTATTATTGTAATAAAAAATGACATCTCTGTAGCTGCGTTTTCTAACTCCTCTGAAATTCTGGTCTGAATCTTGACAGTAGTTAGCATAGTTGCTTCCATTTATATCTTCAAGATTTCTTTCAGATTTCTTTTGTCTTCCCTTTTACTTCACTTTCTGTGCAGCTGTCATCATAACATTTCAACTCCAGTTAGAAGAGCAAGGCAGATGTCTCCCAGTAGAGGCTTTGCCAACATCACTCCAATGACAGCTGTGGGAGCAATGCTGTGATAACATGACCACCAACGTCAACAGAGAATGACCACATCACATCTGCAAAGCTTTTCAGCTTCCACTGGCCTGGGGCCTGCAGTCTCCAACCACTTTTATGCTTGAGTCTCTCAGCTGGCAGCACTTAATGCTACTTAGTTCTCTAGTATATTAGATACATTTAAGTCTATTTTGTTGGGTTTATTTTAGTTTTTAAAAACCTGAATTATCCCAAAATATTGTAATCCTGGGGTGAGAAGGACTTTTAAACATACCTCACCCCAAGTTTACCCCTAGGCTTAGTTATATCTGAAAATCTAATTGAGAGTGTCAAAACATTACAAAGAACCACAAATTTCAGTTCTCCAAAATGGAAATTAGCATGGCAATATTAAGAGTTAACTCAACATCCACTAAAAGAAGAAAAAATTTTACGCTAGCAAATACCAATAGCTTCCAAAAAACCCCAACCCTAAACTTAGCTTATTAGTATGTTGGTGTTGTATTTAAAGCTTGTCTTTTTATAATTCTAAAATGCACCAAGGTAAATAGTCATAGAGTGAAAATAAACACAATTCAAAAAGAATATGCTTGGTATGGAAGCAACCATGTAAGTTCAGTGATATTTCTACATGTTCCTTTATATACCAGGGTCTGTGTAGGGATTTTTTCTGTGATAAAAGACTTTATCACGTGAAGTCCTAACTTGGTGACACAAGTCCCTCATAAATCAGCAAGTTGCACCTTTTCTTGCACAGCCCATGCAGGTTCCTCTATGGAGCTGTTGTATCATTTGATAGGAAAGGGACAGTAATACCAAAGGCTTCCTCCTCTCCATGTCTCCAGGCAGAGCCTGCAGATTATTACAGACGGTCTTTATTTATTCGTTACACTAAACATCATATGGTCACTAACTTTTCAGTAAGTAGGACTTCCAGCAGGTGTGTGAAAAAAGCTCCTTATAAAGCAGTGAACCCAGTGTCCATGGCTCTCCCTATGGCTGGCAGCACAGCCCAGGACCATCTTATTCTGTTGAGCTGTTAAATGGAGCAGGAAGGATGTCCTATTCCCTCTTTATAGCTGATGGTTGTGATAACCATTATCAGTCACCAAACAGACTCAGCTCTAAGTTATGCTGTGAAAGAAGGAACCAAACCCATTGTTTCCTCAGAGATATTCCTAACATAGTTTGCTACAAAAGCACTTGGTGCTCAATCATTAAAAACATTCATTTCTCTAAGTAGGACTGTCCCCACTTATTATGGAACACGACACAAATGCGACTACGGCCAAGGACACATTGCAAATTACTGGTTGAGCTTGACTATGCAGTAATGCTTGTACTCGACTATGCTGGATTTGACAAATAGTATTGGGTTAACCATGCACACCATTTTTACAACAATTGCAGTCATTCCTTGAATTATCTGAAGCATTCAGCCTCTTCCCCCTGCCCCTAGAAGGCAGTTCCTCCAACTGTAGAGTTTCCGCTCTTTTCTGGGCTATAGGGTCTATTTGATTAATTAAAGAAGGTGCAGCCTGAGGATTGTCACAAGTGCCTCTTGCAACATTTTCAAGGTTGTGCAGAGCTGGAACTTGTGGAACTTGTAACGCCTGATAACAGAGTTTGGTCCCATTTCAGGAAACCATCCCTGTGCAAAGAAGCTCATTAACATATACTCAAGCTCTGCAGCAGACAGTGAAAAATATGCACATTCTTAATGTTAAGCAGGAATTTTCCTGAGAGTAACTTGATATGGCTGCAGGTGCAAGCTCAGGCAAGACAGTGTTTGCTGAGGTTAGTGAACCTAGGTTGTATCTCTCTATTGCTGATCTCTAGGACATGCAGGATGAGGGTTTCCTTTCCACAAAAAAAGAGACATTTTACAGGAGAATATTTGACACATTTATTTTTTTATATATTTAAAGCAGAAAGTCTGATCTCAATTGCCCTAAAAAAAATGGTGATTCATTTGTAGTATGAGCAACCAGGCAAGAGAAATGTACTTAATTGAAAGAGGAAATAATCTTAGTCAGCTTCAAATTCCTTTGCTTCACACACTTATTCAGCTCAAATATTTGTATGAAAAGATGCTCTGGTTAAAAACTGAACCCTATGATTACTGGCCAAAGTCCACACCCATTCATCTCAGCCACCCAAGAAATTTTTCAAAACCAAAAAAGATTTATTTGAAATCTCTAAGTACACAGCAAGCAGAAATGAAGTGGTTTTAAAATACAGATATTTGTAAAGCTTCTATTTCATCACCAAATGAAAAACAGCTCAAATATTTTGGGGTTTTCGGCTTACCCATCAACAGATCATATTCTGCTATTAAAGACCTGCTTGCATCTTCCCATTTTGCTATCAGTGATATTTTAGTATTATCTGAATTTTCTTCTTAGGTCTGTTTCACTTTTCAAACATTCCAGTTAGAGGAACATTTTAGGTCTTAGAGCATAGACACTGTCAGTCCAAAGGCAGAGGACTGCTGGAGAGCTTTCAGGAGCTGCCTTTTTTGATTATTATACTTCATGTGTCTGTTAAACTTCCTATAAACAGCTAATGCCAAATAGATCAGAAATTAATTTGGCCTTTTTTAAATGCAGGACTTCGACTGCCTGTGAGTGCTTTTATTTAGAAAAAGATTGCCCTCTTTCTAAAAAATGCACTTTTAAAATCCATGTTATTTCACAATTGAGCACTGTTGTTCTAAAATTATAGCACTCATGCAGATCTGAACTACCATAACTGTGAGTATAATATGTGAGCCATTTTGTTATTTTGGTTCCACTTAACTATGTAGGCAGATCCTTATATTCACATAAAGCCAGTTATTTCAGCTTATTTTGTATCTGTGAATTTCCCTGATGCCCTATTTTCTCACTTAGATGATGGGTTCTTTGCACAAGAGCTGAGCTGATTGGTGCAAACCCAAGGACAGTTGAATGATAGTCCGATGCACTGTCCAAATTTATTTCTAATCAAAACAGAGTTAGGGTATGGACTCACTAGATGTGTGCTAGCTCATCCTTAAAATAAAGCATCCATTTTTTCAAAGCCCAATGAAAATAGCTCTGATGAAATTAGAAGCACGCTGATTTTCTATGGTGCTTTCAACCTTGTACAATCAAATTGAAAATGTCCCTTCTTTTGTGAAATACAGTATTACAGCAACTGAAAATTTTTAGGCTGGGAGACCATTACAGAAGGTGATATACACACGCCACTGAAGCTTAGCAAGGAACCTCAAAATAATAACAAGTGAAATCATATTACTAAGTCAACACTACAAGTACTAAGAAGGACAACCCATCATTTTCCTCAAGCTACTTTTTCACCTAGTCACTGAATTAAAAACAGCTATTCAGTCTTCGGTTCCCAGAAATGATCTGACAAAAAATAGATAGCTTTAAAAGATAAAGTATACTGAAGTCGAGCAAGCAAAAATGCACCTACTAGACATTTATGATCAAATATTGTACATATAGTGGATCCCCTGGAATATTTAGATGTTTGAATCCCAAATATAGGCACTTAAAGTCCTCACTTGGACGCTTTGTTGCCTGGAGGCATGTGAAATCTCTAAGTCCACAGGTTTTAATAGATGATATTTGCTAAGTGACTAAATTAATGAAATTAATGAAATGGGGAGGGTTGATGTCTGAGCATTGTATTTCTCAAGGAAGATACTCCATCCCTTAGGTTGAATACAAAATCTAATCCAGAAAGCAGTCTGAGTACAGACATATTGGATTGGACTAAAAAGGAAATATGGCCAGGTATCTTTCATTACTCTTCCTGTCTTTGTACTTATCAACTAAAGAGTTGATCTGAGACATGGAAGATGCTATCTCTTTTGTTCATACCTCTTTCTTAATAGGTATTTCCCACCTTCCAAATTCGTTTCAACTTCAGCTGTAGTCTGCTTTTCAGAGCAAAGGCATTCAACATCCATTCTTTCTATACTTTTTCAATGTGCACAGTGTAGCAAAATATTTGCTAGAACAGGGAGAGTACAAGGAAGAAGCCAAAGGAATATAAAAACTAGTGTTATAATATTGCTCAGTGGTTAGCTCTCTCACCTAAGTAAAGAAATTACTGCATCCCAGTCCCTGCCTTCATGATTACTTAATATGGGATACTTAAAATTTCATCGATGCAGGCACTGAGGCCTCTTTTCTTGTAGCTGAGTGCCTCAAATGTTAGGCAATAAAGTATTGCTCTCTCTTTTGCCTAATGAATATTTAATTATTCTCAGTGAAGTAAAGCAGCTTCAACAAGAGGAATTATGGCTCTTTATCTGTCCTCAAACTAACCACTGAGCTATTGGATAAAGCTGAGATCTTGTCTAGGCCCCTCTTTCAAAAGTGTGAGCCCATCCATGCATTCAAGGTAGTTAGTAAATACCAAGAGAATGACGTTTCTTGCTATAGCCTGAGATTAAGAATGTAATCCTTTAGAGAGACTGCTCTCCATGCTCTTACTATTTTTTGTTGTCCTTGTTGGCTTTCTATTCAGAGTGCCTTGGGTCCTTGAGCATTGTAGGCATCTAACTCAGGGCTGGTATATGACACTTGAAAGTCAGAGTCTAAAACATGCAGTGTGAGGCTGCCTATTCCTCTGGGATCTAGCTCATAGTATCCACACTCCTTAAAAAAAGACATAGAGGAGGATATAAT
Organism: Dasyornis broadbenti; assembly: GCA_013397935.1. Taxonomy (NCBI): domain Eukaryota; kingdom Metazoa; phylum Chordata; class Aves; order Passeriformes; family Dasyornithidae; genus Dasyornis; species Dasyornis broadbenti. The sequence continues at coordinate 530,017 of VZRN01002333.1, forward strand.
AGGGTCATATGCATACAGAGTAGGCAGTGTTAAATGGGAAAAATGAAACTGAGAGGGAACAGAACCTTTAGGCCATTTGCTTAGGTTAGTTTTCTTGCTTCTGTCCCTTAGTGCCTGAAAATCCACAGTATTTTCTCAGTAAGACAGTAATTTTGCAAGAGAGGTGTTTGCTTGTAAGGCAGACACTCCCATTGCCTTCCCCTCTGTCCAGTGCTTACTGGTCTCCTGTAGTCCTCAGCTGATGGTCCTTTGAGACCTGCATCCAGCTTCCTGACATCCTGGATTGCTCTAAGCTAGTGTGGGTCAGCTGTGCAATTAGAATGCCAGTCAGACCCTTTCCAACCACAGCATGTGGTGGCTGGCTCAGAGGGCTGGAGCCAACATGAGTGGACTGAAAAAAGGGACAGATCTTTGGATTACCTGTTCCTTTGGGAGAGATGGATTGCTGGGGTTGCTTCCCTTAAAGGGAAGAACCGTGCTGTGGGAAAAGGCACCAGACTTGAGTTTTTCTCAGGAAAAAATCTGAAAATATTTTTACCTGAGTATAACTAGCAATTTTCAAATTCTTGGGACCAAAAGACAGGTAAAAGGCAGCTTGTCAAAAGAAGGCACTTTACCTGGAGGATAACCACTGTTTTTCAGCATTCTCAGATGTCAACTCGACACAGTTCTTTCATAACTGGCTGAACGCCGCAGATGTGATATTTTGTCAAGCACTATATCTTCTGGGAATCAGTTGGTGTGGAAAAACTGCAGAAGATCAAAACAGTAACTTTGGCTAACAACATAGGTTAGACCCCATGAACCGTGAATTGCAGGTTGGGCAGACTCCTAGCCACTAACTGTTCTGTAGTAGCTATACTTCAATATGCTTTATCAAGGTTCATATCCTATTTGCCATACAATCCAATTTCCATAATTATCTCTCAGTTAAACTCCATTTGATTTATTTCTGTTCAGATTCCTGCAGATTTAGTCCCATAGAATGATTCATTTATCCATAGGTCTAGCACTTGGCTTATAACTCATTGTTCTGAGATAAGACTTTCCCCAGGCCTGGATGGACGGGTAGGACTTTAGTATAATTGGAATATATTCTATTGTACCCTTACTCTGTCTCTGCCCTTTACTCTTCATGTTAGTTTGGGGATGGTCTTTGACAGGGCAGTTATAGAATTATTAAAATGGAAAGTCTGAGGCTTTTTAATCTTGTTTCGTTGATGCTGTACGTTGTGCAGGTGAATTGCAGTTAAAGAACTGGACTTGACTCAGTGGTTCATGATTCAAACTCTGCCTCTTGCACATTTCTCTGATCTGCAAGTAACTTACTTTCATGCTGTGACTTCCTCCTCTGTTAAAATGGAAATAATGATGATAGAAAGAAGAAAAAAGAGTGTAACCAGCTATGCTGTTATTCTTCCGAATAAGGTTGGCCTTTTACTGTGTGTTTGCACAATGCTTGCACAATGGGATCCTGATCATTACTGTAGTACATAAATTATAATAATAAGTTGTACTTTTAATATTTTCCACCATCAACGTAATTAACTGTAAGATCTTACTATAAGATCTTACTTAAGATCACAGTAGAGCACAGTAATTAGAGACCAGCGAAAATTTCATTCTACAATTTTATAATGTTACAAATACTCAGCAAAAAGTGAGGAATTGACTTGCATGTAAGTTCTAATATGCAGCACTTAACTATAATAATACTGTACCAATACCTTACATTGTCCAGAGAAGAGCAGCAAGGGTCATGAAGGGTCTAGAAAAAGCATCCTATGAGGAGCAGCTGAGGGAGGTGGGGAAAGGCCTGGAGAAGAGGAGGATCAGGGGGCACCTCATCACCCCCTACAACTGCCTGAAAGAAGGTTCTAGTAAAGTGGGGACCGATCTCTTCTGTGCCTTCAGTGAGAGGACCAGAGGAAAAGGCCTTGAGCTGAGACAGGGCAGATTGAGATTAGATATCAGAAAAAAAATTTTCACTGTTACAGTGGTCAACCTATGTTACCCAGGCAGGTGGTGGAGTTTCCTGGAGGTGTTTAAGAGGTGTCTGGATGTGCAGCTGGGTGAGGTGGTTTAGGGGTTACAGTGGCAGTGCTGTGTGGACAGCTGGACTGGATGATCTTGGGAGTCTCTTCCAACCTTGATGATTCTATGGTTCTATCACCTCTCATTCCAAAATGATTCAAATTCCCAAGAGAAACACAAAACACATAGAATTGTGGTCATCCATACATTAGGTGAAAATTAGACACTTCAAGAGAATTTTCTGCCAAGACTGTATTCTAAATGAAGGGAAAGAGCAATAATGAAAGGAAGGAGCAAGCAAAAGGAAAGTTTGAAATGAAAAGATGTGCTATCCATTTCTGGATGGTATTTTGCACTCATGAAGTGGTACTACCAAAAGAGTTTTGGTGACTTTCTCTAGTTGAATGGCCATTAGAAAAAGCTCCACAGCTTTCAAGGGATAGTTTACCCGTCTTATAAACACAAAATTTTATCTTTCAATGGATATAATAACTAAACAGTAATACTATATCCTATCCTCAAAGCATGAGAACAAAGAGCTAAGATTAGCCAATAAAGACTGTCTAGAGGAAAGTAAAAGCCCAGCATGACAAATATGCCCAAACATGATACCTGCCATGAAAGATAAGGTATCTAATATATATAATTTGCAAAAAGCATGACAGAGAAATGAAAGCTAATGAGAGTTTTAACAAAGTTAACACAGATCTCTTTGAGTTAAACCTGAAGATTTAACTGCTATTGGTTTAACTGTTATTTCTAAACTTCTAAAACATGTAGGTTCACAAGAACAGATCAGTGCTTCATTTCTCAGATAGTTATGCCTTTCAGAGAAACTGGTGCGTATATTTTTTTAAAGCTACAAATACTTGTATTTACCAGAACTTTTTGTATGTTCAAAATTTTATCTTATTAGCTGACTTGATATATTTCTGCATACACTGAGTGTTCCCAAGTGAGATCTAAGTGCCTGTGACATTTAGGATACAGTACTTATCCTCTCTGGCTCTAACTATGTGCAGAGTCCTTTTAACAAGACCACAGCCTACAAATCACAGAGGGTAATCCTTCAACTCCTCTCACAGCTGACAAGGTCCCAGAGGGACTACAGTGTCCCGCTCTGGGCATTGCTCTTCAAGAAAGGAGTGGACCACTCAAGGCAATGCAGAGAACAGCAGTGACAATAATTGTGAGGCAAAAACCAACACATTCAATGAGCCTAGACAGAAAGAACTGTTGTTGTGTTCCCCAAAAGAGAAGACTTCTAGAGAGAAGTGTTTTAGAGAGAAGTGTTCATTGTTCTACCAGTCCATGGAGACAAGGTTTCTTGTGTGACGAGGAGTGGGCTTGTACTGCAGGAAGCAAGTATTGTGTTAGTTATTGGGAAAAACTTGCTGAAAGTAGGGGTACTGACACTCTGGAGTAGGTTTGCCTCAGGAAATCACAGAGCTGTTCTCACTAAAGGCTTTAATACAGGTGAAACAAAAAATCTATCGAAACTGCAAAAATGCAGCAGTTGTTGATGATGGCTAGAATCTAATGATCATACAGCAGGCTTCCTAGACTTTGATTCTGATGGGCTTGTGGTTTCAATTGCCTTTTTTAAGCTGTTGGAAGAGTTTTCTTCAAATTCTGGGATAACTCATATTTGGACAGAGGCCAACCATGGAAAGAAACTATGACAAAGCAACAGCTTTTTTATAAAAGATATAAACTAGATAAAATGGCTGTAGACTTTAAAGTAATGCATTCATTACTGCAAATACCTTAATTAGATGGATAAAACTGTACCACAGAAATATACTGAACATTAATATCACTGGATTTCCTACTTAGAAATGTATGATGTCACCTCAATGCATGATGAACATCTCTGGTGAGCAGCAAAGCTGCTGGAGCAGCTTTTTGAAGTTGTAGCATGACAGGCTTTTGGCAACTGCTTGGAACAAAGCTGTTCTGATGGTTGTTTGATTAAGCAAATCTGCTGTGGTAAATGTCTGAAGCCAAGCTGTTTCTGCAGCTGCTTGAGCCAGAGTTAGTCCTGCAGTTTTTGAAGAAAGAAGGCATTTGTAAAAAATGAAGGAGAGAGGTGGAAACAGAAAGGAGGGAAGAGAAAGGTTTTGAAGCATTTTAACTACATATAATATTGAAGAAAAAAGGATGTTTGTTTCCAAACAGCTTTGTAAACCAAAACTATAATGCCATCTTGGGGTTTTGGTGATACTGACAATTACAATATGCAGGATTCCTTAGGATATGTATGTTTGTATAAGACTTGTTGAATTACAGACTTTAAGAATGATATTAAAGCTGCAAAGTCAAGTAATCAAAATGTAGGAAATACCAGAAGTCAGGTTGTATGCAAATGTTACTCTTCTCTCTTTAGTTACATATTCAAATAGGGCTTTTGCACTCAGGGGTGGCAGTTACTTTTAAAAGTATATGATTTTTTTGTTTTCTTGCCCTTATTCAGTACAAGACTCTTTGCCTTGTTTATTTCACAGCATCAAAATCTTATATAACAACAGAATGATTAATCTCCTCCTGATCTTTCCAGTAGTTCTTGTCACTGTACTGTCTGAGTGGCTCACAAATATGAGAATGTATAATTTCATGGTACACTTCTAGGACTTAAAGTGACATTGCTACTCCTAATTTCTGCAGAGATGAGGATAGAACTGTTCTGCAGTTTAGGGTGTTCTCTTCAAGATGCACAATCTTGAGCTGAAACTGCAATTAATTTGTTCAAGTTGTAATTCCTGTTGACTCCTCAGGTGTGCAACACTTCTGTAAGACAAATCATTGTAACCCAGGTGAATGAGGCACCCAGAAAAAGAGGCACCTCATACAAAAAGCTTTTGGTGTAGATGGCTTGCTAAGAACTACACAGGGATTTTGAGGAAGAAGGTGTATAGTGGCATGGTAAAATAAATTAAACAGATAAGTGATTGTGCAATTGTGTCCACCTACACACAAAAGAGGAAACATACAGTCTCCATTACTGTATAGCTTTAGTTTTCCCATTTCCTAAATTGTAAACACTTGGTTTGGAGTCTTAAAAATGTATTGCTTTTCCATGTGTAAATAAGTTTCTCTATTTTGTTTCATGCTAAAAAAAAAAAAACCTCACACATTTTCCAGCTGTCATGCCTAAATGCACAGATTTTATCAATGGGTTAGGAAAATGTAGATGGTCTGCATAGTCTCCTGACATTTAAACAGAATAACTAGGAATATTTTCTGTTCTATCTGGGTGCCAAAAAAAAAAAAAAAAGAACATTTTAATGGACAGTTTCTAACCTAATTTTGAACAATGACTGAATTGTTGAATTCAAGGTTCTTGGGCTCCACTACAAAGTCCAGATTGAATACTCCTCCACAGGACTTAGATGCTAGAATTTATTCCTTCAAAGCATAACCACTTCTGCCTTTACTAGTCACTGCCTCAGTCTTATTTTCTCATTAACCTCAGTCCTCATTCCAGCTCCATTTTTTCTCAGTGCATTTTGGTTCCTTCCACTAGTTCCTTTCCTTTCTAACTTTTAATTTATTCTGTCTCTCCTGGCCCATTTTCCTTCTCAACCATAATTTCTCTGTAGAATGTCCAGCACCAGTCCTTCACCCAGTGGATCCTTCAGTCATTCTCACAGCTGCCAATGTTTCAGCAACTTTTTTTCTCTTCTGTTTTCATTCTTTCTGGCTCTAAATCTCTTCATCTCCATTTCCATGTGCAGTTTACTGTCTCTATCACCATAAATGTCTCAGTTCCACCCTCTTTCACTCTGTCTCTGTGCTCTGGGATCCTGGTTCCTGTCTGTTCCTCGTCTCCGGGCAGATCAGCTTTTTGCAAGCTCTGCTTTTAAATAGTGCAGCTTCCTCCTTCTCACTTCCTGTTTGGAGTAGGTGGAAGAAATAGAACTTCTGCACTCCGATTTGGACTGCAGCCCAGTATGACGTAGAGCTGTAGTTCCAAGGAAAATCCTGCCCAGCCTCAGCCTGGAACATGTTCTATAATTACAGAATCTTTGAGAAATGCAACTGCTGACACCTGAGACTTCTGTACTGAGCATGTGTGAACGGCCTTTTCTTTTCTTTCTCCCTGAAGGATTAAGACAGCCAAATTTAACAAACTCTATTAAGAGATGGAGAGAAGTACATCCTTGACACAAAGGCAAACCTTCACCCAATTTTAAGTGACTCTACAAGTGGTTGTAGCCCTAGGAAGGTTAACCAGAACACTGTTGTGTTTTTCACAAAGAAAACACAAACATATTTTCTCTTAGTCTTAATATCAGGAATGACCAAGTTATTTGTCTCCAAAAAAAAAAAAAAAAAAATTCAGTCTTTTGCAGATGCTTAACATGGAAAATTTCAGTGCAAATAATTAAACCTTGGCAAAGTTACAAATAACTGAAAACAGAGTCTCATAATGGGAAATGTTGTACAGCCTCACTAGACATGTGTGCGTCCAGGCCTGTCTATAATATAATGTCCATTAAAATTTGGAGCAAAAATTCCTTTTATAGTCATCAGAGAATCAGAGAAAAACTCATGGATTTGCTGTCATTGCAGTGTCAAGTTTCATACCAGAGTTGTTGTAAGAGGATGCAATGAAGCTACTTTGAAAGTGTTGTTGTCATTAAAAAGGACATTATTTTATTTATGATAAAATAGCCTCAATTATTGCCACATGGATAACTCCAGCCATTCCGATATTTAAAATTGGGTCTCACAAAATGAAGAAAGTGGTGCAAAATTTGTGAGATTGAAAGACAGTTGGGGAGATATTTTACAATATATTCAAGTCCTTGTCTGTAACTGTAAAGTCAATTCACTTCAGTTACACGTTATCTAAACTATATTCCGAATTTAAACCAGCAGCAGAGACTTCAAGACAAATACCAAACATACTGTCAGTTGTCAAGACCTCAGACTCAGAGCCCCCAGCCATTGGCAGTGCTTTTTCCATTGCATTTATTATGGTCTAAGATATTGAGTGCTCAGCTGATGCACAGCTTCTGCTTGTCAAAATGAAGCAAGTCTCTTGTGTACATGAGCCCTTTTTTTTTGTTTCCATTGACTTATCAGTTGGGTTTGACTTCTGCATTTTTTCATACTGCTTTTTAAAAAATTTTGAGACAGTTAGAGTGCATATTGTATACACTTGAAAATCGAGGAAGGGTGTTGAAGGCTCAGCACAGGGCAAATCTGAAGCAGCACCTGAGCTGTTCTACTTTACCAGTGGCTGGTAGGAAGACAGAATTCTAAACCCAGACTGACTGTAAAAGTTCCAGGACTTATTGAAAAATTTCACACAGATCAAAGTATCTATGACTGCAAATTAAAAACATGTTTATTTTTAAAACTCAATTAATATAAGCTAGGAGGTTTTTTTTAGGGGAAGATCTTCAAAGTGGTATTTTTGTGGAATAATCACTTGTCTTGCAAAGAGATCCACACAGATACACCTGAATCACCAAGTAACAGGCATCATACAGTAATGGCATAAAATCTTTGGAATATCAAAGTACCAAGAGAGGGGAAGATTGTTTGCTACTGTAAAGGAAGCTATAATAGGAATGAGCAGATTTAAATTAAATGAGAGACCATTCCACGTAAATGTTTGGGTAACATTTCCCTGATGATGAGATTCACCAAGATGCCTAGGAAAACAGTAGACATTCTGCTTCTTTAAATTTCTAGAACTAAATTGAACAAAGCAGCATGCAAGGCTGTTACAGAAAGGTTACTAAAATTAATTGCTCTGATCCTTTATTACTAAAATTTTGTTACTGAAATCCAGAAAATGTAGTCCTTCTCTTCTTTTAAAGTGCGGAGTTAAGGCAGATACGAACTTTCTGTAGCTTTGTCTTGACACACTGAGATTGATATGAGGTTAACTAGGTAGGGAAAGCCTCTGAGGGAATGAGGTGACAGAGGTAGAATAACCAAGTAATTCTGAGTCACACTACATTTACTTCTGAATATTTGGATCATAGTATCATGTTATGTCATCATCTACAGCTGGACAGAAGGTGACAGCTCCTCAGATGAGATGCATCTCACTTAACTTCTGCTGTCAGAAACTGACACCTGCAGCTGAGCTAATCGCCCTAAGTTCCCTTTACTGTCAAAAGGAAGAAGTAAGTGTCTTGTGGAACACAAACCATTTCATCTAATGCAGATGTGCAAAGTCAGGAAAAAGAATGACACTTGAGGTATTTCTTGGTGTGGCCTGTCATGACTGTCTAGGACAAGTAGTCAGCCCGTGATGGCATAGGTGAAATGTCTTCCTCATTTTTTTGTCAAGGGTGGATATCAGTACAGATTTCTTTTTCACATATAAGCCAAACTGTTGAAAAGTCTATGACGAATGAAACTATACACAACAGGCATTTCAGCACTTCTGCAAAATGTAGTTGCTCAGCTCCTGAACAGGATGGGACAGAACGGCTCCTGACACTGCTTTTCTGAATTCCATCCGAATTTGAAATATGCTTCTTGTGACAACGTGAAGTGGCAATGCCTATTTTTAAATCCCTCAGGTGTTTAGGTCTTGTTGTTGCCATTTCCTGCTGTTGACTTAATTAAGGCCTGCCAGCCTGACACCAGCTCTCTCAGCAGTCTGCCACAACCTGCTTTCAGCATGACAGGTAAGGGCATGGTGGCACCCTGTTCTGTTTGCCGTGTGGCCCACTGCTTTCACTTGTGCATGGAGAGGAGGATGCCAGCTGTCCCCGCACCAAACTGCACCATCCTCTCCAGTTAGCCTGAGGGTGAGTTTTCATGCTATATCGAGGGGACTGTATTGATGACAGCTGGTAGAAAACACGGCCCTGCTTTGCCCTTTTCTCCCTCAACCATTGTTACCAGATCTAAGTCACGCAGCTCAGAGGGACCTGATACAGCGTTCTGACCCAGTGAGGAGCTATTCCATCTTTTTCAGTTAACTTTCTACTGGATCAGCCTGTTGAACTGACTCACCTTGCAGCTGTGTTTTTGTTAGGTATGATAAGTAGGAACCAGAGTGAGTACATGCCACTGACTGGGGTACATGACTTGTTCCACCCCTTCAGCTGCAGTGCTGCATCATCTGAGCTGTAATATGAAATGAAAACAACTTCACTATGGTCCATTCATCAAGGAAGCTATTATTCTGTGTGAACAGAATGCTTTCAATATACATATAATTTTTATTGTTATCTAGTTAATCAGGTTTGGTTTTGCCATTCTATAAATGAGGTTTTATTGTAAAGGAAAGGAAAGCCTTGAAAACTTTGTGCTACTTGAGACTAGAAGGTACAGTTAAATATGTTTTAAAGCATCTCAAGATACCAAAGTAATGGGTGTCCTTTATAGCTCTGTTATCAGGTTATTTGGTACCAGAGCAGTGCCCAAGGAGGCTGGGTTTGGGGGACATTTTTTTGGCAAGTGGGTGGAAAAACACGAGACGGTGGTTCTCACATGTTGCAGCACTGTCCTTGCTATGCTGGGCAACTTCCAAGCAGCAACCAAATCCAGAATGACTACTGGGACACTCCTTGCTGTTCTAGCTACAAGTTACTTGTTAACTTCCTGTTCTGAAATGGTGAGGAATGTTGCTATCAGCATCTAAACATTTATTGCTTCCTTTCCCAGCAGCAAGCTCAATTCACTGGCAGGTCTTAAAGTATGGAACCTGCCTCCCAAACTGATAGCACCTTAGTAGGTGAGGGCCTTTTAATGATTGCACCCGTAGTGCAGAGCCTTTTGGCTACAGGAAATGTGCTAATGCAATTTACTATTATCTTTCACAGCAGGAGTTCCCTTCAGGGAAAGACTGATATTTATTATAAGACTTGGATTTCATGAGGTGCCTTGAGAAAAGTGAATTATTAGGGATTGGAAAGTTGTTAAAAATCTCTATACAGCAAGCAATTTGACCATGACTGGCAATACCTGAGAGTGCATTTCTTATCAGGGTTCCTACTCCATGTAAGATTTTCCAATTTTTTAAAATGGTTTTCAGTTTTCCTTCTGGCAGCAATCTCCAAAAATGAAAGCACTTCAGACATTTTAACTTCAAGTACTCAAAATCCCTACTTGCTTTTAAAAGCTTTGGTCTTATGGTATACCACACATATAATTGGATATGAAATGGGCTTGCACAGATTTGCTGCATTCTGCTGCCACATCATTGTCCCAATGCCAGAACAGCCAGCCACAAATTGATTCCACCAGCACTGAAGGAAGTATTATGTATGAAAAAGGAAATTATGTCTAAAGTTTGTAAAAGAGCCTTAACTCAGGATTTCCTGTACTTTAGTTTTTGTGTTATTTAGGCATGAGAGTCAGCAACCTTTACACCATCTTAATGCAATTTTGTGTGTGTGTGCTGGAACTTCCCTTGTGTTTTTGGAATGTAAGTAATGTGAATACATGGAACCAGCTGAAATACAGTTGAAAAAATACTTTTTATGTAAGTAAATACTGTCAATGAATGTTTACATTTTGACTCATGGAAGAGAAATCAATAATACCAAATATGCCAAATGCATCCTACTCTCCCAGCCAACAAGGAGTTCAAGCTCTTTCTGGCACCATCTATGAAGACAGATGTGCAGGGAATTTCCTCTAGGAAACCTCTTTGGTCTAGTCCACCACCAGTTTCTATAGAGACTGTATTATCAAAAATCCTCTTCATTTATCACTATAAATAACTCCCACAGTTCAGTGAAAAAGTGGAGTTTAGCCATAGTACTTACTGGGCGTAAGTTGGACGTTATTTTGGAAAAATGGAAATCCAAGGTAGATCAAATGTTTATGTGCAGTTGTTGGTAAGAATTTATACAGCCATTGGGGATGGAAAATATGTCAGAGGTGGCCTGTTAGTGACACCAGAATGGGAAGATTCTACCTATTGCACAGATCCCGGGGAGGAATATTACTGCCCTGTGAATGGGGACTTAGACGCTGCACAAAGCTGCATTAATAGGAGGACTGATAGTACCTTAACTTCTCTTCCCTGTTGGTAACACAGCCTCTGCACAGACTGAGTCACATGTTTCTTGGTTGGTGTTTGTATGGCTTCTAAGTTCTGCAAAGCTGTTTATGTATTTTTCTTTATAATGGCCATGTGAGAAAAGAATTATCCTCTCCATTTTACTAATGGGGAAACAAGTCGCAGAGCAATAAGGAGCTTGACTTTTAACATACTTTGACACTTTGTTTAGAAGCTTAAAACTGTGCAGATATTTGAAGTTGCATCAAGTGCTGCAGGAGTGCTTCCCAGTGCGCCAGCTGTATCCAAGTATCCAAGCCATGGAAACCTATGCCTTGGTTTCCATGGGAAGGGAATCTGTGCACACAAGACATAGAACCCTGGAGTGCAACTGCTCTGCAGTTTAGACTTGGCCAAAGACACATAGACAGGATTCTTGAAAGCACCAGGTGCCTAATTTCTGTTGTTCTCTATGATGAACAGACCCTGGAAATCCTACTGACTGCTTACTACATCTTTGAAAAATTCTGCCTTTAAGTGACTGCTCAAGATCACGGAAGTAGCCTGTGGCTACCATGTTAACCCCTGGGATATTCTTTCTTCTGTGTCAATAAAAATTCGTTAGAATTAGCTAAATTGATGCAAATTGGGAACTTGATCAGACACTTGACTAGGAGGACTAGCCGCTTTTTCTCGTGGGGCAGAAATGAGATGTGAATCCTCTGTCAGATGTCAGCAGTGGCTGGGGCTTCAGGCAAGCCTTAGGAATGAGGAAATGTTTCCACAACATGAAACTTGTTATGTTTACAAACCTGGCTCTGTTATACTGTCCTGTTCCCTAAACCCGACTGCTGCTAAATATATTTCGTGTTAGTTTCACCACAACAAAATGCTTTAAATTACTTTGATTATCCACAGTAAAATACTTTCATCAATAAATGCTCTACAAATGAAAAGTTATGGAGGAAATGCAAATACTTAATTGAAGTAATATTAAATTAAATACATGCTTTTTATAGTAGACATCATCAATATATGTACACTGGGAAGTCTGCAGCTCATAAGTTTTAAATGCATTAAAATGAAACTAGTTGTGAATAACAAAAAAAAAGACCTTTTTTATCTGATTCTACTTTTTCTAAATGTAAAAAAGAAATCAGTGGTTCTACAAATGTGAAATTTTTATAAGCTTCCTACAGGAAAATTTTACCTCCTGTAAAATTTTACCTCCTGTGAAAAGAGGATCCTTATAGATTAAAAAGAGTGTAATCATTTCTTTTGTCCAGAACACCACAACATGTTGACAGTTCTTGATTTGCTGGAGATAAGAAGTCTTTACTAGTTTTCTGTTCCAGCCTTTCTAATCGACAGTATATCAGGGAAGGTTAAGATACTGAACTGGTATCTGAAACAGACTGTACCACCCTATTATATTTATTTACCAGGACTCAGTCAAGAGTGTTAATGTGAAAAATGATGGTGTAGTACAGAGATACCCAAAACAGAGTTAAATTAGCAAGCTTGAATGTGGTAATAATTTTGGTCATAGCAGTGCAGGTCAATTCCCACTGCTCCTTAGCAGGGAACTTTAGCTTTCAGGAGCATCATGCTGCTGCAGTTTGTTTGCTTCTGACCTTCAGTGTATCTTCTTTAACAGTGATTTGATAATGGTGCTTAATTATAAAGTGCAGTTTAGACAATTTGCAGTGTTGGAATCCAAAGGCAGCCAGTGCAGCTCCAATTTTCATATCATGCTTTGTAGCCTGTAAAGGCTCCTTTGTTCTGTATAAACTATGTTTTTACAGGGCACTCACATTCATATGTTCCTCTGCTGTGTGCTGTGGCTGACTTGGATGCTGCTTCACTTAGTCATAGTCTTCAGCAACAAAAATGGCTATGAAAGAAATGGTCATTTTCATTACCAAATTGGAAACAAAGTATTCTTGATGGGCTGTGCTGGCTCTGGCTTAGCTGCATACCAGGTTTAACTCCCAACACACAAGTATATGCAAATATTGTAGAAGATGCTGCATGAAAAGCAGAATATATGGGTTTGTGTCTTTAAGGTAATATAGCAACTCATGTGAAAAGCAGAAGCTTTGTTTCCTATGGATTTGTGCATCATAGTTGGTTTCTCTGGTGTCTGAAAAGGTGTGACCTCTAATTACCCAAAGATGAAGTAAGCCTGTTTCTTTTGGGTATGTGGATTCTGAATAGGGATGTAGTAACAGCTGAACTAATTTTCTATACTTGCACTTTGCAAGTGATTTTTATATTTGCCTATTTTCATGAAAAGATCTTAAATTTTGTTAGCTCAGCTTTCCAGTATTTTTGATTGAAATCAATCAACATGTATGAGATGTACATCGAGAGGAAGAGAGGACACATATACATGCACACATGTAGGATCTGGGAACCTGTCTCATCCAGAAAGGCTGAACACAGTAATGAACTCTCAACTCCCTAAAGTCCAGTCTGTTCAAGACAGGAAAGGATTGCCATCATTATTTTATACAGGTCAAAGCCAAGCATTAACTAAATATATAGCATAGTCTCTGAGTATCTAATATGTCAGTGCCTGAAGTGTTTCACATAGAAATATTTTTACCAATACTGGAAATATTTAGTTTTCCTGTAGAAGAACCATTCTCCTTTTCAGCTATTGTAATCAGTTTAAATATTAGCTAGAACTCTGTAGTTTTTTAATTATGACTTTACAACGGTGATTGCTTCACATTTAATTGTGGGAAGTCTCCCATCCTCATTCTCATTCTCTTTTTCTTTTCTTTTCTTTTCTTTTCTTTTCTTTTCTTTTCTTTTCTTTTCTTTTCTTTTCTTTTCTTTTCTTTTCTTTTCTTTTCTTTTCTTTTCTTTTCTTTTCTTTTCTTTTCTTTTCTTTTCTTTTCTTTTCTTTTCTTTTCTTTTCTTTTCTTTTCTTTTCTTTTCTTTTCTTTTCTTTTCTTTTCTTTTCTTTTCTTTTCTTTTCTTTTAATTTCTAAGAAATGTCTTTCCAATGATAGTATTCCCAGCCTTTTGTCCACAATAGGATCATTTTGAGAATCTAAAGGCACACATCTCCAGGGTAATAACACTCTCTTCGAACAGGCCCAGAGCTAATTGCCTGCCAGAGTCATGGCCGTGAGTAACAAATGGCAGCTGTACCACCTTCCCCCTCTGACATTTTTGGGTGCAAGGATTTCCAGCAGGCAGGGGATGTGGATGGCTGGGACGTTGCCTGCCTCTCTGGTGTAGCTACATGTATTAGATTGCCCTCTCTGTCAAAGCATGTAGTAAGTGGTTGTGGCATGATTTTTCACCTTCTGAATTTCCAGTATTGTCTCTTTTTCAGATGAAGCCTGTGTTTTCTACACCTTATCTGTGGCTTGCTTTTTTATCAGCTGCAAAGGTCTCATGCTGAAACAGACATTCCTAGAAAAACCAAGTCAAACTAACTGAAGATACAATATCAATTAACAGAAATTCAAGAACTCATGAGTGGATAAGCTCTGGAAGAAGCAGAGTAGCCTTCAATAAAATTCACCATCTAATGGAGTCAATCTATCAGCTCACTGCTGCTACCCTGCTGCTGTCAACACACACTCACCACTCTCTTGTGAGAGCCCTGGCACTCACAAGACATGTAGTGAACTAATTCTACTCAGTAACCCAGAAAAAACTCCAGAGAAGCAAATTTTTTTCCTAGGATCAGTGAGCTGAACTCACAGCACACAGGAGGGGACATGACAGGGTGGCAGGAGCACGGGCATGCAAGAAGAGGAGCAAGGAAGGAGTCAGACTTCTCCTTTCCATAGCAGTGAATCATTACGTTTGCCCAGATGTATTATTGGACAATTTGATCGTAGGAACCATGAAAAGGGACACATTTAGTGGGAAGAGGGAGAGCAAAGACTCATCAACCGACAGGTAGTTCCGTGATCAGCAGACACAAATGAGGTTTGCTTTGCATTTAAATCTCAAGATTGATCTTGCAAGTGAATCCTGTCTAGTCTGCTAAGGTTTGAGCTCATTGCACCTTTCCTGCTAGGGAGGGATTTATAAGCTCTGTGTCACAAGGATCTGTCTATTCTACTTGATCAAATCTTTTTATAAACTTTGTAGCAAGCTAATATCTGTGAAATGCCCACGCCTTGCAAAAAAACTCGAATGTAATTGGTCAACAGGATCTAAATTATTCTAGGACAAGAAGCACTTGTACAGACTGAGACAGAAAGTGCAATAGCATAGAGTATATATTCTTACAAAAAGAAGTGAGGGGGAAGTGTCATGACATTCATTTTCCTTTTTTTTTTTCTAATTTAGAATTTAAAAAAAAGACTAAAATGTCATCATGGGAAAAGAAAAAATTACTACCATTTTTATAAATTGTTATTCAACATGTGCTGGGCAGTCCAATAAAACTACAACCCAACATATATTTTATATCTTTATGGATTCTAGAGCCTCCTAGAGAGCACTAGCATGTACTTTACTCATACATTAAGTGCAAGGAACAGAAATACTTCATAATATGCATACCTTTCCTGGAAGGCAACTTTGTAAAGACAATGTGAGATTAGAGAGACAATTCCACCATGGACCTGTCACCATATGGGTTGTAATTCTAATTTACGGCAGCAATAGTACACCCTGCATAAGCCTCACTTGATTCAATAACATTCTATTATTTGTAAAAGCAGCAGAGAGAACCTTTATCAATCTCACCATACTAAATATATCAAGATATGACAATCATTCCTTTCTGCATGGATTAAATAACAATTTGAAATGTCATATTTGGATCTACTGAGCAATGTGCCTGCTGCCAGCCATTGACAGCAAACCACAGTAGTTAATTTGACCCTATGGAACATTTGAAAACAGGCAAGCTTGAAGCATGAGCACTAAGCATGTTTCAGGTTTCACTTACATATTTCAGTGAATTGATCATACATTTCTATTAATTTTTCTGGTATTTTTATTTAGAACTACCTTCACACATGGTAAACCACTACAGAAAAGGATGCTTAGAAATCTTGCTGTTAATGTATTGCTCTCAATTGAAATTCCTCTCACAAATATCCTTTCTCAGAGGAAATATTTTTCCCCTCATAAACTTCACTCCCATTAGGACACATTTTATATCTTGACTACAAAATAAGACATTCTCAAAGCCTCACAAGCCTTTTCCTGATTAAGGTAAACAATTTAATTACCTATTTAAACTGTTTATGTCCTTCAATAGGCTAAGTGACAGTTCTCATCCTAACAGACTATTTTACCTGTCCACCTTGCCTAAATCTTGTACTATGTTTAAAACTTGTTATGAACAAAAGCCCAGTCATTTATGTGCAAATTATCCCTGTCCATAAATTAAGATCCTTCTTGCTTGGATGCTTTCATGAGGACCTTGAAGCACAATCATAAGTGTGGCATCAACTCTGGCCATTTGGTTTGGCCAGAGTCAAAGTAGGATACTGAGATAAATTGCATTTACCAACCCATTAGAAAGAATGTGGGTGAGAGCAACAGGGACCACCTCCACTTGGTGGAAATAGCCAAAGAATGGGAAATACAGGCTATTTTACAACAGAGAATCATGTAGGAAAAAAAAAACCCAGACTGTAGGCAAAGATCTTTATGGCAAAAAGGGTGGTCAGACAGAAGGCAATAGAGACATGACCTCCGCTTGTGCTGGCAAGAGTCTGCCTGGCTTTTGCTGTGTCATAGTTGATTTACCTTTCTCTAGATGCCCCATTGTACACAGCGGCCAAGCTGAGGCACATAAGCCTCACATTTCTCTGTTTCCACAATGGCAGATTTGGCTGAAGCGGCATCACATCTCTCCTGGAGGTTATTACGCACATCACTAAGTCAGCAACAGGGAAGGGATTTTCATGTCTCAGGCAATTTCCTGCAAAACCTAGTTGTAGAGATGGCAACTGTGAGGAGAGAGCCTGAACAGAGAGCTGGGGGCAGTAATTTCTCAAACTGCAAAAGCAAAAGATTTGACAGAGCTTGTCTGACCATGCCCTAACTCCCCCTTTTTGAAGTGCGCAACTAACCTAAGAAGACGCACTGCCCATTAAAAAGTCTTTGAAGATACCTTTAAAAACTAAGCCAGGTTGATTATACAATTACACATTTGTGTGAGATTATATCTGATCTCATCTCTAAAATTACAGGGATATCTCAACTGTGGATAGTTTTCTATATCAGAAGCAAATGCTAATTTGACAAAACCATAGCTTGCAAACTGCTAAAAGAGTCAGTAATGGGAGCTAGGTTCTTTGCATTGTAGGTCACCAGCTGAAATCCACCATAACTCAGCAACAGGAGCCCTTAGGAACTTCAGCTGATCTGAGGATATTCTAGAACCAAATAAGAAATAAGCCAGTCATTTCAGTTCAGATCCTAGTAAGTAAATATTACCAGACCCAAATAAAAAGAAAAGTGCCAGCTGCTGTTGTATCAGAGAAGTAAAAAATTGTATTTCTCATCTAAACATTTTCTGCTGTTCCTTGTGTCGGCCTGTTCATAGGATTATATGAAAAGGTGTCATCAGTTCTGCACAGAAAGTCCTTGCTCTGTGGATGAGTAATTCAATTTCTGATGTTGCTAATCCAGTGCCTTTCAGAAGCATTAAATTAAGGTTCAATTAAGTACATCTGAAGTAATTTGACTGTTTATCTTTTTGTTTTCTGTTCTATTAAACCCCTCAATCTATGAAAAATACCCAGAAAGAAAAATTCAGTATGTGAAGGCAAAGAGGAAGGTTTATTTTGCATTACTGGAGAACTTTTCTGCCATAGTGTAAACATGGGTTATCTTGCCCCTTTTTATTGTCTGGTTTGGGTTTGGTTTGTTTGTTTGTTTGTTTGTTTTAAGAAGCTATTTTTTTCAGTTTCCTCACACTATAAATAGGCATCCTTTTTCAAAATCTCGTACAAGTAGTAGTGTTCTCTGCGTAAATGTTAATCAGCTTATACAGTGTATCATCCTCATGTCCCTTTAATGAGATTAAGCTCCTCTTGCTGAGCGCAAGATTTCCTGAAGTGCTCTGTTCTTCTTGCCATTTCTATGAGAGGAAGACCCCACCCTTCCTGTGTCAGGTACTTTACAAATGCATTGAAAAGGATAATCCCTGCCCTGGCAGAAAAATTGCTTTTACCGACTCTTTAACACTGAAGGGTGAGTTTCACAGTACATCTTGGACTAGTACAGTGACTACCGCTGCCAAAATGGGGCTCCTCCTTCCTGGTTATTCATTCATCTTCTTTTGGGCCCATCATTGGCATATAAATGCTTGCAAACTAAGATGCCAAAGTCAAACAATTTGAGTGTACTTGTCTACTTCAGCACAGTAAAGTGTTTCTTTGGGCCATTGGAGCCATCCTAAGTAGTCCTTATTCTCTTCTCAGCTGTGCCACTATAACTGTTCCTGGAGTGACACGGTGATCTGCAAGGTTGATTTGAAGATTGTTCCAATTTAAAACAGCATTCTTATTTCTCCAATGCTTTTTTGAATTGTTTTTGCCAAGTGGCATCATGCTACTCCATCAAAAGTGGTATTAACACAAGTAAGTGTGCAGTGCAAGGTAGCAGACAGAAGTAGGGGATGCTTAGGCTATTGCTGTGGCTGAAGAAAAGTCAAGTCCCCTGATATTATCCCCAAAAACTATTTATCTGATCATTAAAGCAGAATATCTAGTCCACAGACCTCAACCAGTATGTCTTCATTTAAAATTGGCAATCAAAGGTGGCAATTTTTTACAAGTATAAGACAAATATAGAATAAAACTGTGATGAAACAATTCAGGAGTAACACCAGAGTGTGTGCATGTGTGTAAGTCTACTTGCACACACATATGAAGAAATACTTCTCTCCTTGGAACAGGCAGTAGTCTGATTCTTAGCCATGAGCTGTTCTCTACTGATTACTTTGAAGGTCTTGAAATATCAGGAAGCTTCACAACCGTATTCTATCATTTCCAGTGACCTTGGATATCTTATACCAGGAATGAGAAAAAAGAACATGCTGCTGCCATTGACACCTCTTAGAAGGATTTCCTCCTCATGCCCCAGCCTGCCTCCCCTGAACCCCTCCTCAGCTGGCGGTAGCAGAGCTGAATATTCTTCACTTCTAAAGCATTCCTTTCTAAGCTATTTCCCTTCTTCTTCATTCCAGGAAAGGATGTGACAACAGATCCTTAAACCTTTAATCTAAATAACAGTATTTTGGGACCAAGTCTTGAAGGCTGATGACAACCAAGCATGTCTTTGCATGTGGAGAAACCCCAACATTTAGGAGAAATCTTACCCTCATATCTTTGATACACATTTGACACACCATGCACTTTCCTCCTTTTCCTCAGATGTGAAGGAATCTTGCACCAGAACGGGGACAACACTAAAGCCTGAATGAAAGCTATAAAGTGCTTTGCCATGTCCTTCATCTTCATTGTCCCTTCTGGGAGCCACAGCAACAAGGGAGATACCCAGTCTGAGAACCAGAGCCACCTAGAAACCATAACCTGAACAAGGGCTTGGAATGCTCTTCCATTTCGTTTATCTTCTCTGACCCTCCTGGCAACAAGAGAAACAGCAGCTGAAGACACACCCCATTCAGAAACCAGAAACTCCCAGCACTAGACCCTGAGTAAAAGTTTGAAAGTGACTCTTCCCACCTGAGTCCTGGTTCTCACCTGCCACACTCTATCTGACGTAGGAAACAATGAGGCAGACAAATGCCATTACATCCCTTGCAGCTCTGAAAAATGGCATAAACTCTCCCTGCTGATGAGCAACACAGTCTGTCTCTGTGTACTCCTGTACAGCACCAGCTAAGCCTGGTAGCTGCAACCTTGGCTCACTACAAACACGTCTGTACAAATGCACACCATTTGTGGTGGGTCTAACATCGAGGTTGTATGAAACACTGACAATGTTAATTGAATATGAGGCAAGAGGCATTCCATTAGGCAGTTTTGGTGAAAGAGAAGAAATTTGTTGCCTCCCAACTCCCTATTAAAAATACCTGAGTTTACTGAAGTGTATCATCAAGTATGACATCTAATCATCCAGGATTTTATTTATACTCAAAATGTGCAAACTGGGAGGATGGATATTCTAGAAATTCACACAGAGGAAACACAAGGCAAAGACTTTTTTTTTTCAGGTAATAAAAGCAAAGTCTTGGGCTCATCTAGAGATTATACTAAAGTACAGATTACAGATGCAGCTGTACTTTTCCAGACAATGAATGTAAGTCAGTGGATTTAATGTTAAGGGCTCCCCACTTCACCAAGACTAGTATTATAAAGAGAAGATAAACTACTTTATGTATATAGGAATAAATTTCAATAAAATTCAATTCTAAATATTTTATTCAGAATAACGAGTATCACAGCCTACAATTCTACTCATTTCATGGACAGTGGTTCAGGGTTTCTTTTATTTCAGAAACTATTTATTTTTATTTTGTTTCTTGATTAAGGAACTCCTGTGTTCTTACTTTCAGGAAATTTATTTTGGCTTTATTTTCAAAGTTACTTTCCATTTTCCTTTGCTGTTTTTTTGTATATATGTATATATATCTTTAACCTAATGTTAGACTATGAAAATAAGTGCCTGCATATTTTTCACCATACTTATCAGAGCTTTTTTTCCTTTGACTGACAAATTTTTCATGCCAAAATGAAGCAAGAGGGTGTTGAATCAGTCTAACAGCACGACTACTTTCCAGTTTTTTAGATTGGACTAGCAAAGCATCTTCAGTTCTAAAGGTCTGCAAGCACTAAAACCAAGAATTAATTTGGTGACAGCAAAAGCACAATTCATTTTATCATGTACTGAAAAGATCTACCAGTCTACATTGTGTAACTTGCCGATAGGGATCAGAGGTTGTCCATCACACCATCTGCCTTTCATTCAGTAGGCTTCTAATTTCCTACAGACAGCTGGGAGCGAGCCAGCCTTGAGGCGCAGAGCTGGGTGCTGTCAGTGTATTGCTGGCATTGTAGCTCAGGGCATTGCACATTCTTTCCCAGAAGTTTTGCTGAAGTGCTCTTGAATAGGAATGGTAAAAGGTCATGAGTCAAAGGAGTAGCTGCTGCTCTGCCAGGAATGATCAAAACCATCTCAAAGTACAACCTTTCATTCCAGAGAGATTTTGCAGACCACTGCCAGGTCTGCGAAACCTCCTCCCTAATCAATGACATGGAAAGCAGCAAAGATCTTGAGTGTTGCTGCTGGAATTAATACCAAGAGTAGGAGCCTTGTGTGGCTTCCATAACATCAAGTGTTCCTTAGAACTCTTAATGGAATAATGGAATTATTTGTCAAAAATTTTGCCTTTGCAAACTCTGCTTATCAGTATTTGTAAACAAATCATTTTCACACAAAGGCTTTTTAAAATTTAGTTCCCAAACCATTTTGGAAACATAATAGCTCATTTGAGTTTACAAACTTGAAAACTTTGGATAAGTCCTTCCATTATTTTGAATGAAAAATGCTTAGAAAACTGCAAAATAACTCCATTTCAAGTATTTCTAAACCAAGAACAGAAATGTTTTGAAATTTTTTATTAAAATGGGTTTTCATCTTCTGATAAATTGAAATATTGATATAAAGTTTGGTCTCCCAGAAGGGCCTTGCGCTGTAACTGGGAATTCTACTGACATTTTATCCTTGGGTCAGTGCTTCCATTGTTACTGCAGCTAAGACAACTGGAAATTGGAAACCCATTTGTCATGTTAAGTTGCTTTCTAGAATAAAAATACAAGAAAGTTACTATGACTAGTCTTTCCATGTCCCTGGTGAAAGTGATCTCATTGATGTCTCCATGGAAGTGAATGCCAAAGACCAACATTATCCAGTGGTTAGGGTACAAGAACTGGAAGTGAAACTATGTTTTATCCTCACAGACCTGTCTTAACTAAGCTGTATTTGGCAAGAAACATAATGTGTCCATTCATCAATGTGCCCACTGCAAAACTTCATGATAACCATATATTAACCAAAATGATTGGAACACCTAAACATATATGTGAAACTGGTGCAAAGTATTCCTTTGCTTACAGCTAATATGCCTTTCATCTCACAACTATTTTTTTACTCAACCAGCAACTTTAAACTAAATCAGAAGGAGACTAAGAGCATTTGTAGTTTTTAAGTTACCAGAATTTCCTGAAAATTGTCCAATAAGCAGAAAGAGGGCCAAACGGGTGCTCCCACTCTCTCCTCACTGCCCCTTCAGGGAAATGGTAGAGTGTGATCCCAACAGTTACAAGTTCTGCTTCTCCTCCTGATCCTGCAGCTGTTGTGTATACATCACATCTGACCTACCTACGCATACGGAGCTTCATCGCAGCCGTTGCATGGGCTGTTTCTTCTCATGTAGAAGAAAGCTAAGGATACTGTGGGATGTAGAGGGAAAACTCGGGAGAGTCAGAACTCAGTAAGGCAGCTGGGATTTCTGTCCTTAATTATTAAAGGGCACTAGGACACAATTGTATAAGAAAGCCGGCTTTGTTAGTTCCCCTGCTTATGGAATAGTTTATTATCAGTAATTGCCCATTAACTATCAATAGCTTAAAAACAGAAAATCAATTTCTTCTTCTTTCCCTCTCTCTTTCCCTCATTCTTACACAGTAGGACTAGGTGGAAGCCTTCAGGTAGAAGCCATGTCCCCACAATGATGTGTTTTCATTTAATCTTCTCTATGTTATGTTTGGGGTAGGGCTTTGGCTCCAGATATCACATTTTAACTAAACAGGCAGTAACTTCCAATTGAGGGGTGGCAGGTCATTACATTAAATTGTTCTGTTATTTAATAAAGTCAGGCTTACCCTGAGAAAAAAGGCAATGTTTTAAGGAGAACCTGCCAAGAAAGTGACTCCAATTTAAATTAAGGTAATGCAACATTTGTGTAAATGCTAGCTTAATCTCCTGTTGTTTCAGTTTATTTTAAACCGCTTGGAACTGGCATTTACCTGACTGAAATAAAGTGTCCCTGTAGTAGTTTGCACTCAGTTAAATTGGTTTTAAACTGACTTGATCTAAGCAGTGAAGCTTGCTAATGTACGCAGATACTGAGTATTTTCTTCCATTTAAACTAGAAGGACAAAGTACCTTGTCTAAATTTGCCCTCCTTGAAAATGGAAAGCTAACGAACTGCAAAAGAGGTATTTTCTAGCCTTTAAACAGGAGATGGAGTATAGAAGAGCTACAATGCTAAAAAAACATAGTTCAGATTGTTTGTTAATTCCAGGGGAGAGACATTGTTTTAGTAGCAATACCCCCAATTTTCTTTATTGTCTTTATTTCTTTATTTTAGAAGTACTCTTTGGCTGTTGGAGATTACTGTTGGGGATGTTGGTTAATGAGAAGCTCAACATGAGCCAGCAATGTGCATTTGCAGCCCAGAAAGCCAATCCTATCCTAGACTGCATCCAAAGGAGCACGGCCAGCAGGGCAAGGGAGGTGATTCTGCTGTTCTGCTCTGGTCAGACATCCCACGAGGAGCGCTGCATCCAGCACTGGGGTCCAAGCACAGGAAAGACATGGACCTGATGGAGCAAGTCCAAAGCAGGGCCACAAAGATGGCCATGGGGCTGGAGCACCTCTCCTGTGAAGATGGACTGACAGATTTGGGGTTGTTTGGCCTACAGAAGAGAAGGCTCCAGGGCTACAGGAAAGAATCCAGCAATGTCAAGACAGGAGTCTTTACATATCAGCAGGAATACCAGCAAAATATTTTAACTTGAGAAACGCTTCTTTATCTGATGGCAGTGAAATAATCTCTCAATTACATTATCTGACAGAGGGCTTCCAAGTTCTGACACAATGTAATAGTAATTCACTTCAGAAATTCTGGAAAAACTGTTGCATTATTTTTTTATAAATCTATTTTTGTGAGCTAGTGTATATTCAGCACCAAGCCAGTCATAAATGAAGCTGTTTACAGGATTATGTGGTTTCATGTTAATCAGTCATCTTTTCCCTTGGAATTTGCATTGTATGTTTTATTGGTTTCTCTCATCACCTCACAACAGGGATGAAGCAGTTATTTTCACAATAGCCTCATTACGTTGCATTAGGAACCAAGACCTAGAGAATTATGCTGGCTCTCCTTGTTATGTTCCGTCAGTAATGAAGACATAGAGAAATGGAACACTTTAAGTCACCCACAGGCTATGAGAGAACAGGGTGAATGGCTGAAACCGGTGAATTGAAGGTTGAAGAACTGAATCCAAATCATTCTTATTGTAGGCTAGTCCCTTACCTCAGAAACTCTTCTTCTTGTCTGAGGTCAGATTATGATGCAAAGGATGGATCAACCAAACCACTTTTGTCTTTCCCTGAACCTGTTTCTTTATTTGCCAAATGAGATTATATGTAGTTCTTTTGACACTTCCCCAAAGTAAGTAAAACCAAAATACTTAAAACCAGGGAGAAAATGGCTCTTCAAAACAGAAGCTCTCAATCTTTTCAGATTAGGACTGTCTTTTGTTGCAGCCAAGTCTTATGCTACCCACTCCCTGTTTTTAAAAGTTGTTTGCACCTCAACCTGAGTAAAACCGATGCCCCAGTGCAAATCTCTTCTTCAAATCCTACATCTAAGCTTCCAGCAAAATACTATTCCCCTACTCTTAGACAGTTTTCTACACTCTCAGTTGAGCCCACTGAAAAGTCATCTATTTCCTGATGTGTCCAATCAGGATTGCCGCCTGGTCCTCCAACTCAATAGGGAAGTTCTGAGAAAGACGTATTTTTGTTTCAGAGTTATTAAGAGCCAATCCCTTTAGCTGCTTCTAGCCAGCCAGTCTCTGCTCCTAGAGGAAACCCATCTCTCTTCCTGGAAGCTGGTTCTATTGCCATGGTGAATCCGCTTCGCCAGCACATCAAGAGACTGGGAAGTATGGAGTGAAACTGTCACCCATCCATCAACAATACACTGCAGCTAAAGCCACAGCATTTGGCTCCCTGCCATTGACTTGGAGTAAATGTTACACACTTCACCTG
>VZRN01002333.1:555077-583189 GCA_013397935.1 Dasyornis broadbenti
TGGGACTGAGTTGAAGGGAGGAGAGGGGAGGAGAGGAGAGGAGAGGAGAGGAGAGGAGAGGAGAAGAGACAAAGGTCAATAACATGTTCTTGGGGTACGTCTCCAGAGCGCTTTTCAAGACCATAGGGCTGGCCTAGCATCATCATCATCATCATCATCTTGCACCAGGAAGCACAGATTCAGGTGCAAAGAATCATCTCCAGATAGTTTGGGACCATTCTGTTCCTGCAGATGCAGTGCATCTCTTGCTTAGTGCCAGTAATAACAGTATCTAAAGCTGATTGAGGGAATCATTAAAAGTAAGAAAAATATGTTCCTTGAAATGTTAATTTTGTTTTAAAGTTCATTTTTGTTTAACAGTGTTTTGTAAGATTTAGTGTTTAGATCTAATTATTTAATATGTTTTTTTCTCTAACTTCTTTTCAATTGCAATATGAATAGCATTGCTTCTGGGAAGTTCCTGTTTTCCAACTTATTTTAGTTATACTGATGAATAGGATTGCTAGAAACCACTGCCTTTAATACCATGACTTGATTACCTTTAAAAGCATAACAGCAGCCCAGAAATATCACTGATGTCCTCACCAGCAGAGATGTGAAAATATAATTTTTATTTCTAAAGCCTTATCTGTTCATCCCTTATCCTCTTAATAGCTGAGAGTTAAACACCAGCAGATTAACCTGCAGTGCAAGTTCTCCATTTATGATAATGTTTAACATCTTATCATTTACCTTGATATCTCTGCCTGTCGGAGCTTCTCTCAGCTCTCTCCTGCAGTTTACACTGAATGGTTTGTATTTCATTCCCCATGTCTTGTATTTAGCCCTGTGTTCTGAGATTTTCTACCAATATGCAGTTACACCATCTATCAATCCTTACTTTCTTCCTCCCTTTCTCCCTCCAGTAACTTTAGAACTTGTCCAAAGTCAATCATTTTTTACAGTCTGCATGTGCAGAGCTTAGAGCTCACCACAGTGTGTCCATCCCCTTGCCAAACTGATGGGCTTGTTCTCCTTGAAGTGTTATGTGTAAGGATGTGCAAGACAAAGGGATGTTGTTGTTACTGCTGGCTGTTGTGGGAGGTAGTAGTGGTTTTGCAGAAAGAGTGTAAAGAAAGATACAAGAGAATTTTCTTGTAAGTTATTGGATTATTTAGATACATATTTTGTAGTAAAGATATTAATATAGACATATATACACCCATATATATCACATTTGGGAAAAAAAATCTCTATAATATCTATATATCACAATGGAAATGCATTTTCCATATAATGACAGTAATTTCCTAGTGCAAGCAGGTGACAAAGCCAGCTGGTACATCTTTGCAGCAGACAATAAGGTAAGGTAGATTTTTTGATCTCAGGATGAAACAGTTTTTTAGCAGTAGCAGCTGCTGGAAAGAAAGGCAGACTCTTTGGCAGGCTTTGATAATACGGACTAGCATGCATTATAAGAAATTTGTTTAGCATTCTTGATTCATCAAAAACAAGACAGAATGTAAGTATACAAAGGAATACCAAGTTCAACTTGCATCAGAATTCTGAAATGCAGCTGGTCTGCCCAATCCCATTCTGTTTCTGCTCGCACAGGTGTAGCAACATTAAAGAGAAAGATGGGAGTAGACAAATAAAAACCATAACTTTTCAAATTCTGCTGGAAGATTCGACAAAGCCTACCTGCAAGAACTTTGCCGTACTATCTGACCTGGAAATACTTGCCCTTCAGTAGCCAGACCAGTGGCATGGAGTAGTGACTATATATCCAGGGCATAATACAGGGCCATAGAAAGATGTCCATGGTGACAACGTGCTTTAATAATAACAGTGCACAGGGAATTCACGGTAACAATGTAAATATAACCCAAGCAGCAGAGAGAACATTCTGAAGGCAGCTAAAATATCTTTTATGCTGTATTACAGATATGCAATTATTTCTAGAATGTGAAGTGGTGAAGCAAAAGAGCCGAGAATCTTTTCGACTGATTTTAAATTAGTTAGCTGAGATTCTGGTAAGAGCGTAGCTGTGGCAACCCAAGATACTCTTGGCTAAAGATGCCAGAAGCTGGGCATACTAGGGAATTTCAACTCCATCCTGCCAAGATACCGTCGTGTAATGCAGCTACCAGATAGCTGTGGTCCTTATCTGAACCGGGCTGAATAGCTACATGAGAGCAACTGTGTTACATGATGCAAGGGAGAGCAGGATGGGCTGATCCAATGCAGCAGTAGTTTCGGTCTGGATGATCTCCTTGGCGAAGAACAATGAACAGGGGGCTCGACAGATTTCTTCAGATCCATAGCTGATACTAGAGACAAGGAGTAGATTTATGTTTCAATCAAGAAGATTGTCACAGAGATTCCTACTCTTCTTTTACAAATGTGATATTTATTATGAGAGAAAGATGGAGTAGTTATTAATTTCCAACATAGCATGGACCTATCCAAGACCAGGACTGCTAACACACTGCTTGTTAAGGCCTGAGTCCAAGCTCACGTGGAATAGCTGAAAACTTAGGTAAGCAAATACTGGTAGATAGGATAATTTCGGAGACCTTATGAATTCGCTCCCATCAAAATGACAGATTGAAGAAAGTAGCTGAAGAGCTTTCCAGTTTTAGAACTGATCTCTTAAGCAACCACTACAAAGTATAAAGTAATTTTACTAAGTGAGAACTTACTATGATTTAATTGCTTTGATAATGTGACATTACAAGCATTTTGAAAATCTGCCTTTATCAGTGGCAGAAGATAAAAAAGAGAACAAGGGACCAATGCCATGAACTCTTCTATCTCTGTGTTCAGATACAGCTGCTACACCTTCTCTTATTTCGCATTTCCTCTTAACAGTGTCTGTTCAGATTTTCCTCAGATCTCCTAGATACCTGTGGCTACCTTTCTTTTTGTACTTAAAATATTATGTTTTCCACAAATCATTTGAGATGTATCAGTATCAGAGGTACTACAACATTAGGCAATACAACTTTTGCAAAACCTGATCAGGTATCTTATTTTTTTCAGGGCTTAATACATGTTGAAATGTACAATATTATTGCCAAGGTTTTATGTTTTAGTACAAAGATGAAAAAACACACTGCTTTTCTCTTTGCATTTACATTCTTCTCTATTTTGATCT
The DNA here is from genome assembly GCA_013397935.1 of Dasyornis broadbenti. NCBI lineage: Eukaryota > Metazoa > Chordata > Aves > Passeriformes > Dasyornithidae > Dasyornis > Dasyornis broadbenti. The sequence continues at coordinate 558,214 of VZRN01002333.1, forward strand.
TTTAGCAGGCCTTTGCCTTTTACTTTCCTATGTACATTTAATTCTCCTTTATTTCTCACTTACAGGTGGACTTTAATATGCTATCATTAATAGTAAAGTACATGTATTGTAGGGTTTTACCAAAAATCAGGAAGCCCATCAAAAGAGATTTATTTACCTTTTTGCAACATGTGTATGTTTCATAACTGACTGACAGGGTCTGGGAAATTCAAGAATCTCTTTTGGGGTGAATAATGTAATTGAGAAGACTCTCTGCTTACTCTCAGTAAAGGATTAATGAATGGCAAGGATTTCTTGTTTTTGTTCTTTCAAATCAAACTTGGAATTCTAAACGTATAAGATAAACAGATTTCACTGGTGTAGTTTTTGGCTTTGCAGAAAGACCAAAGCCAGAAACAAAGCTGAAATAGGTGCACAGTTAGTATTTAATTCCAAGTGGTAAAAAACCCACACACATGCAGCTTTCCAGTTCTGATTCTCCAGCCCAGATGAGCATAGAGGAATGTGGGTGGAACTTGCCCTCCTGCCAAGGGTATTACCTAAGCCCTATTTTGATGAGGATTTAAGTGGTGCATAGGCCTTGTGCTGCATGGGGGTGAAATGGAAAATCACAGAAGCCTCTGTGGACCTTCAAAGCAAGGCAGCAGAACAAAAAGTGTTGGTTTCCAGGACTAAGAAACAGAAAATAAACTGCACCCCTTCCCCAGAAGGAAAGCAGTTGTGTGGTCACAGGGCTACTTTGTGCTCCTCTAATTGTCCTGTTGATGGGACTGGGGCAAATGCACCTTGCCCATTGCCATCTAATTGTCTTGGAGAGGGTCTACAAGTAAAGGAAATCCCAGGTTTGCTTTTTCTAAGCAGTTGTAGCCTAAAAAGGTGTGTCTGTATTTTAATACAATTCTTAATGAATCCTAGAAACTGTTTTAATGCTACTTTGCAAAAGATTAAAAGAGAATGTCTGAAGGGGATAATGTGAGCATGGGAGGATTATATTTTAATAAAATTAATCCCACCTATAAAGGAAGCCTGTAACAGTGTCCATCTGGACAAATCCAATTTAACTCTCTGAGATGCAGTGTTAAATTTGTTCTATGCCCTTGATTAAGTGAGAGAGCGGAAAACCAGGAAAATCCTTCTCACACTAGGAGAAAAGACTTGGAGGATTGAGGATTTGTTAGGATACAAATTACAAAATACCTCTCATTTGCTGAAGAAGAAAAGGGATCTTAAAATCCTGAAATTTTAAACAAACGCTGTCACTGATCATCCTAGGTAGGCAAAGACAGTGGGGGAGTTGTTGGCACTGCTGATTCAAGTGTTTCCCAGAGACCAAAGATGAGCTGGGAGGGGCAGGGAGGAAGAAGCAGACTGGGCATTCTTGCTATGCATTTCCTCCAGAAAAGGTGAAACCCCACTGCTTAAATGCCTGATCAAAACCCTCAAGCTCTTTGTTTCCACCACAGAAAAAAAAATGCTCTCATCCTAACAGGCTATTACACATGCAGACGGGTTTTAGAGCCTTGTACAGGCTTTAGAATAGATGCTGAGGAGGAAAATAGTTTGCTCTCTCATGCACTCTCTCTCTATTTAAAAAAAAAAAAAATACAAGGAAACGTTGTTTCTTGCCAAGGAAAGAGGTTAGTCAGCTGAAAATGAAGCTCTCTAGGCTGTGCCCTCACATGTTTCTGCTTGTGCAGCCCAAGCACCTGCAGTCCCAGCTGCCAGAGGTTTCAGGAGGCAAGTGGCCCTTGGCGACCCCTTCCAGGGCTACACCCAGCAGTCCTGCTCTCACGCACCCTGCAGGCACCCTCCCTGCCTCCCCTGCCATGGCAGGCTGGGGTCACAAGTGGCTGGGCAAGCAGATAGTCCTCCTTATGGAGGGGAAGGATCAGTCTGACCAAAGATTTTCAGCCTCACATGCTTCAGCTGCAAGTGTGTTCGACCGCCCAGAAGAGTCAACACACCTAAGGAATGGGGCACCTGGATCTGTCCTATAGAGCCCAGCTCTCTGCCAAAGAGGTTGGGATCTGGTCCCTGAACGATGTGGAGGTGCGAAGCTCATAAGTCAGTAGCCTGATTCAGCTCTGCAGAAGGATATCTCACTGTTGCTTCTCATTCTGGTAATGCCAGAGGATATCCCAAGAGCCAATGGTGTCCATGGAGCAGGAAACAGTGCTTGATGTAGGTGTTAAATGTTGCTTTCTCTTGCATTAAAGCCCTAGAAGCCCTTTCTCTGGTCAATGAATAGACGGTAGCCCATAAGTGTGTCACCTGTAGAAAATGCACACACATTACATCTGCCTCTGACAGAACATTTGTGCTATTGAAAGAAAACCCTGCTCCAAGGGTGTGTCAATATACCATCTCTCCGTGACACATGGAACATTAGCTCTGTGCAGTGAGAGAAGCGGATTTCATTAGAAGGAAATTTTTCTGACACAAGTGAGTGACCATAATTTGGCAGCCACATGGCTCCAGTTACACCGTCCATCAGAATGGAGATCAACTTTGACATAGTTAAAAAAAAAAATTGTTATGCAGAAAAAAATACTTTTAGAGTCACATCTTCCACAGATATAATAAAGCTGAGAATGATTCAGAGCTGACATAAACAAATCAGTCTGAAGTACGCACAGACCTTCTGCAACCTATTCTTTCTATCATTGACTATATAGAATTTCTATTTAGAGATAGTGACTAATTATTTAGGCATATTAAATGAAAAAAAAGTAGCCTTACTATAGTCCTGGCTACCAAAATGATCCTCTCATAATCAGAAATACCTATTTCCATGTGTCTACTTTTTGATAATCTAAAAATTAGCAGAAATATTTAAGATAAACACACATCCTTCAGAGATTAGCTTCAGTGACAGACCTGTTTGCACTGAAATGGATTAAGAGTTGAAGGATTATGTCCAGAGTCATGGGCCTCCATCACTGATTTCAGCTTCTGATGTTTTTTTACGTGCATGTGAATACACTGATGCCGGGTTAATGGTGCCACTCGGTGATCTTAGAGGTCTTTTCCAACCTTAACAACTCCATGGTTCTCCGTAGTGTCTTTATTCTTCTAAGAGAATTAGATTGCTTTATGTCTCCTCATTCTTGTTCTTTGGGATGTGTACCATGGCTAACACAAAATTCTGTTGTCTCAGCTTTTTCTCCTGCTTGTCTGTCCAGGCCTTTGGCTAAATTTTACCTTGTGAGTAGGAGAACAGCCTCCAAATTGTGTGGATTTGGTGATCAGACTGATGACATACTTTGAGACCAATTAGTGGAAAAGACTGATAGTACATGCATTCATGAAGGACTGTTACTTGAACCTAACCTTACATATTAAAGGAGGGCCCTTGTTCTAGCAAGCAAAATTGAGTTGGTTATTAATAATGCAAGGATGGTTACTGAGGGAAATACTTAGCTCATATGAGTGATCCTTATTAGGGGAGACTGGAAAAGAAAAATTCAAATGGGATAAGTGCAGCTTAGTGCTTCTGCTTAAAGCATTGCCCTTGCAAAGAGAAATCTCCCAGATTTATATTTGTGTTTTCTTTTATTCGCCTGTGGCCACACCACTTAGGTATGAGATCCCGTCAGACTTTACAAAGTGAGCAGAGTTCAGCAAAGTGTACCAGAGTTCAGGATAGCACGTAAGAGTAACAAGAAGTGAAGCTTCTGCTTTTTTTCAGTGGCAATGTTTATTTTATGGCAGCACTGACTCTATGGATTGCTTTGATAGCAATAGCATTGATCTGCAAGTGATGCAAAATATGGAGTTCCTAATTATGTATCGTTGTTATTAATATTGTTCTTGTTATAATTATTGCTACTGAAAATCCCAAGACTCTTTTTCAGGTGCATATTGGCCTTCAATGGCCAGATAAGATTCTGCTAATATAGCTGCTTTTGCAGAAAGGAGGATATTGTATTCTTGTACTCCTCGGGTGTCACAGAGCAAAAGATACAGCCATGCAACAGAAGGTGTGCATTTTTGCAGTCAGGGTTATGGAGAAAAAACTAAGCGAGGGCCTCGAGATAAAGCTTTGAATGAAGACTAACAAAACAAGTAGATAAATGTTTGAGACAGCAATCAAGGTAAGCAGTACAATAGTCAGTCATATCTGGGGTCTGTTTGCCTTTGCCAGCACTGCAAGTACTTTTTAATCTCACAGTAATAAGGTATAGGACTGTGCCTGAATTTCTTATGTAAATTCAAAAATATAGACATGTCTGTGTGTGTGTTCTAGTCAACAATATGTTGTCCTTTAAAAGGACAGATGATCCACAGATGATTTTCAGTGTATTTTTAAATACTCAAGTGACTTAAACCAATACCAGTTCTTTATACTCCTTTGATTTAGATAAGTCTCAAATTCAAACCATGCCTGTCTAAAAGTTTTATCCTATGCTTAGAGAATTTTCTGAGTTTTAGCACTGATTTAATTAGAACTGGATCAAGCCCTAAATGCAACAGTGCTCACTGTAGCACTGTTAGACACGAAGGGCTCTTCAGATCAAAGTGGGCGACATGAACAAATCTCTAAGCTAAAAAATCCAAACCCACAGTGTTCTGCCCCCAATTATTCTCTCTTGTCAGAGTACAGGAAACAGATATTTTACCATCATTTTGTGACAGTGTATGGTATTTTGTAAGGTATTTTGAATGCAGGATGTGACACATAATTCAGAAGAAAATTGTAACTTTTTGTTTGTAAAATGAGCTAGACTCTCTTAGAACAAACATTCATAATCCTTATATAGAAAGATATAATAAGTAGGCCAAGTTTCACAAAATTATTTATCATGTATTCTGTCCTTCCTACCTCTAAAAAGAGATAAACTGACATAATATGCTAATATTTGAAAACTATTTGTTTATAGTTCAACGGTACTGGAGTAAAATGTGCAACGTTATATTCAGTTGTTAAAAATAAGGTCAACATGTTAGTTGAAATGTAACTGAGGTTCAGAAATATTTTTTAAGCATACCTGGCTACAGTTTGTTTGGATCATTTTAATGACCAATAAATTTTATTATGATGTTTGCGATGCCTTAAAACAGTTTCAATTTTCAAATGGCCAATGCCTCCTGCTTTCTGAAAACATGGCTCCCTCAAGCCAGTAGAACACAGAAACTTCAAAAAGTGAATGAGAGTTCAGTTTATAGTTCCCATATGTCTCCCTTACATGCAGATTCTCAGGATTAATATTCTAAAAACCTTTTAACCAGAAAGGAGCTACCCCATGAGATTTATCATTCTCAAGCCAGACCATATGCTTCTCTGAAAAAGAAATATTTCCAGCTAGCTTATGGAGGAATAGATGTCTCCGACTGAAAAAAAAAGACTCTGTAATGTCAACTGTAAAGACAGGTATCACTTAAAGACTGTAACATACAGGTTTTACCAAAAAAGGGGGATAGGTCATTTTTAGTGGTATAGAGACGTGCTGTCATAAAATTTCATCTTGCTTTTGCTGGTGTAATACAGAAATAAATACCACTGAAATCAGCAGGATTACTCTGTCTGTATATATTTAAAAAATTGCCCAGTCATGAAAACATTTATTTCTTTTTCCTCGCTGTACAGTCTGACAGGTGGTAATGATAACAAGGTCCTTTGTCTTTCCAGGTGATAGGATTTTAAAAAGTAAGGGAAAAAATCCCCATTTAAACATTAAAATACTAAGCAACAGCTAAGGATTCAGTTTGTCTTCACTTTCTGACAATGAAAAGCCCAGAATGAAGTATTTTGAGCATAACTGCCAGCAAGACTTTTAGAGGAGAAACACTAGTTTCCCATTTTTATAGCATCTTAATAATTATAACCCAAATTCCAAAAGTTTACTTCAATACTTTTCAAAATTTTGTTACAACAAGAAGTTACCACAAGGTAAGTAAGGGTGATAACTTACTTCATGACAGTGAAGATGGCAGATTCATATATCATTACCGCATTTATCCATTGTGTAGCATTAAGCAATGTAATTTACTTCTTTCACTGAAGCATAGACTACCTCGCGTTTACAAATAATGCAAGTGTGCACCCTGGCAGTTAACACGCAGTAATAGAAAGACTTTGAGTTTGTGTCATTTTTTCTTCTATGGTAACTTTTGCATAGGGCTGTATTTTGCAACCTCTTCACTAAAGAGGCTTCACTGGACTTTGTCCAGTCTTCACTAAAGTGTCCTCTCATATAAGCACATGAAGCAATAAATGTTTCTGGTTCCTTTCCTCTTCCTTACTCCCTCCCTCATGGCTAATTTATAATATTTATTCACCCTTTCCTATATTTAGATCGTCTTCCACATCATCATTTGCACTTTAACACTATATATTTTTTCTTCCAAGCTGCACTGTAGATGCTACAGGATGTAAGAGAGGCAATAGTCCTTGGCTTTATTTTTGCAAATATAGATTTCATCTGCCTTGGTTTTCTGGAGCTTGAGTCACTCAAGTTCTAATCTGTTTGAACTCCTGAAAGTTGCTGCTTTTGACCTCCTTAAGGATGTCCAATTAATGGTATATCCAAACAGTATTTTTCAGATGCACGCGCCTCATATGTCTATCCTTTATGCTACAGATACTATGTAGTGTTTTAACCCTGGTGCTAAACCCAGTGTGCCATATCCTCCTGTTCAGCAGAGCATTTTACATCAAGCACAGAACTGCAGCAACCACAGCTACTCAATGTGCAACATGTAGCTGATTAACTCAGGCTGTAAGCAAGACTTGTGCTGACTTATCTGAACAGGATTAAGAGGATCCTCTTCATTTAGCCTAGTTATCAATTAATTTTGTCATATTTTCATTACATTTTACTTTTGATTCTGTTCTCTAACCCAAATGTAACTCAATTTACATTCACATTATTGAATCTAAGCTTGACTGTCCCTTAGCTCTCTCCCCCAAACCTGCCAACCAATAAAACTCAATTCTTTGAGACAGGTTAGGGTTCAGACTTATCTGTGCCAAGTATGTGTCTCTTTGAATGGACGGAAGTAAAAGGTCATTGCAACCAAAGGAGTATCCCTTGCCTCCATCCCAGCTTCTTCTACCAGCTGAGAGGCAAAATTGTCTGCTGATTCCAGGGCTCTGCCTCCCCAGGCAAGGTGGGGAGAAATAGCTCTTGAGATCCAAATCAATTCTCCCTATCACCATGATTCTTCTCAGTGTCATCCTGGTAATAGGAACTGAATAAAGGAAAACTTCATTTAACTCTAGAGTCCTCCATCTCTCTCCATTGTGGAAGAAATTCCCCAATGCTAGTTGAGTAACAATATCTAGTTGTTGTTTCAGTCCTGCTGGTCTCCCAGAAAGATAAAATAGAATTTCCAAAGCAAGCTCCAGCAGCACTTTAATGGGATCATGGAAATTACTGTACTCACTCACCTCACTATTCCTTGTCTTCTCTCACGTGACCAAAGCCAGATTAGACAGAGCAGTGACTGCCCAGAGGTCTGACGGTACCTGAGTTTAAACCCTGGCTTAAAATACAGTGCAAAAATCATTGGCCAGGAGTCACACAGAATGCTAAAATCACCTTCACATCCATCATCTGCAGTAATTTTCTGAGTATCTAATTAAAAATCAATTTCCTAGACTCCGAGGAATACCAATGGTTCCCAGAGATAAAAATATTAAAAGTTAAATAAATAGTAGATAAATAATCAGGTTGTGATACCTTATACAATATTCCCCCTGTCACAAAAAAATATGCAATTTATATTTGTCAAGAGTTTGGAAATTGTGGAGAAAGACCTAAAGCTGAAATACCGCCTCTTGGACATTGTTCCTGTTGCACAAACAATCTGCAGCAGAAGAAGACACGCTGGAGGAGGCTCAGTCTGCTATTGAGCTGCAAAACTATTAAGTCAAAGTATTCCTCATTTACTTTGTGCACACATAACCTACTGGTCCTAAGACCTTTTTATTTAGGTCATTTGTGTTGATTTATATATCTTCCAAAAGCAAGTGGCATCTGAATTTTCACAACAGTACCTTGAATTGTCTCTACTAATTAAAACTATTTTGATTTCATATTATTATTTTAATGCCCTGTCTTTTTTTTCCTTTCCCCAAAAGTATCCTATTCATGTAAGGCTCAGATGTTTTTAACTGTCTCAACAGTCTTTTTGACTGTTAAAACTGTCTAAGTTTTAACAGAGCTTGAGTTTTAAGACAGTGTCAGATCAAATGAAGATGAGAGAATATCTGTTCAAGTATACAGTGTATGTTTTCAGTGTACAGAGTACAGAAGATTTGATGGAGCTGCTGGTTTAAAGATGTGGGAGATAAGAAAGGTACCTGTAAAAGGGGCCCTGCTGATGCTACGTGTACATGAGCAAGTAGTGTGGACATGTGGAGTGGAAGAGTTGAAGCTGAAAAGCCACTAACCGCTTTGTACAGGTTTCAGGGCTTATAGATCATGGTGTAAGCAGGGCAACAGAGTTCTGGTATTTCTGTACCCATTTCTGCAGTCTTCTTCATTCCACTCATAGTTTATGAGGTACAACTGTGAGACAGGCCTGCCCAGGCATGCTGTGCAAGAGGTCCTGAGGGCAGCTTCTTCAGTATCTGATGAGGTGCTTCCACCACCCTTTCTGTAGTGCTTAGAATAAGTTCAACAGTGTGAAATTTAGGAACAAAAAGACCCTTTGTTTTGAAGTTCTGAGCAGAAGTTTTGGGAGGATCAAAAACTGATGAACTGGATGGGTTTGAAGTCCAGTTTCCATGCTCAAAATAATACAAAATCTAGTGGGACAGACCTGAGGACATCTTCTATTAATAATGCAGACATTTGGACTATCTCCAAAACCCATTACTTTGACAACCATAAATTTTAAACTGTAAATGTATTTAAAAATGCATTTGATACTATCTGCTGTTTTTTACTAGCTCTAGTAAACATTTACAAGTCAGTGCTTTATGACATATTGTTAGCACTTTCATCAGATAATTTCTTCATCAGCGCTTGTTTAGAGAGGTTCTGACACTTGCTTTTGGTTTATCTCATCAATCTTATTTTGTTTACAGAACAATTAAGAAACAACATCACAATCAAAATAATACCAAAAAAATTACCTATGCCTTTGCAGCATTTGTCGCATATTACAAATACAACAAATCTCCAACAGTATCATCCTGAATGGAAGGAGCAAAGCAAAAGGATGATCAATCAAGGCTTGATTCAGTAAGTCATGTGTTAACCAGATTTTTTCAGCCTAAAAGCAGTCATGAAATTGAGCATGGAGATTAAAAAAAATTCATCTGAATACAAAAAAGAAATCATTATACGTTCAGCTTAAGGTAGAATCAAGATGAGCACATGTTAATAGATTTAACAGAGACTCTGTCACATAGGGAACTTGTTTCACATTTTCTGTTGGTTTCTGAAGACTACTCAGCATCAAAAAGATCGAGTTATAAAACAATTATGAAAAACACCTAGCAATAATTTTAGCAGTTCCAAATCAAGTATTTTCTTAAAAGGCCAAGGAACAAAAGATGTAATTCAGTTTGCATATCTGCTCAGGGCACCAACCCAACAGTATGTGCATGATAGTACTGGGTCTGCGTAGCCCAGTATCCAGTTTTGGATGGTTGCCAAGAGCTGGTGGAGGTATGAGGCTCAAAGATAGTTTTTCTGCAGCATATTTTCTGGCTTTCTTTCGGAGACTTGCGTTCACGTCCTACTCTTGACATTCGAATTTCACAGACGTAATCCCTCCTACTGGTGGCAATTCTTTAGGTACACACCAAGGTCAGTGATCAAAAGCAGATGTCTGGGGAAGAGTACAAAAATGGAACAAGCATATGATGATACTTTTCCAAATACTCTCCCAGCAGCCAGCAATTTGAGGAAGCATCTGGGAGACAATATGAGTGGGGAGGCTATCACACTCCCTCTGGGAAAGCAGCATGACTAGGGGCCCGTCTCAGTGCCTGTACATAAATGCACACAGCCTGGGAACAAACTAGAAGAGTTAGCAGTTCATGCAGTTGCAGACCTGTGACCTCATTGGGATTACAGAGACACTGTGGCATAGCTCACAGGTTGGGAATCCTGCAGTAAATGGATACAGGATTTTCAGGAAAGACGGGCTGAGAAGGCAAGGAGGAGGGGGTTATACTCTACGGAAAGAAGTGGCTAAAGTGAGTGGAGCTTTGCCTTGGACTAGGTGAAGAACTAGCTGAGACCTTATGACTAAGAACCAGAAGACATACCAACACAGGCAGTGCTGTGGTAAACATGCTGGAGACTGCCTGATCAAGAAGAGGAAATAAATTAAGCTTTCTTTAGACATCATTAGAAACCTCATGATTGCACATCTAGGTACTCAACCACCCTAATGCCTGATGGAAGGACGATAAAGCTGTGGCAAGCAACCCATATCAATGACAATTTTTTGACACAGGTTTAATGGAGCTGCTTAGAGAAGGTGTTCTCCTGAACCTCATACTCACTGCCAAGTCACTCATGCAAAGATGAGCTGATTTAGGTGCCATGACTATTAGATCATGGAGCTAAAAATCCTGAGAGAAGATAGATAAATAGAAGGATCACATCCCTGGTCTTCAGAAGAGCGAGTTTTGGGTTATTCAAGGATCTGCTCAGTAGAATCCCAAAGTATTCCTTAGATGGCAAAGGGACCCAAGTCAATGGTTTGTCTTCTAGCAGAACTTCCTCAAATGTGAGAAAGGTCTGCTCTAATGGGCAGAAAGTTGAACAAGTATGGCAGAAGGTAGCTTGGGTGATTAGAGAATTCCCAACTGAGCCCAAAGGCAAACAAGAAAAGACAAAGAGGGAAAGCTACCTAGAAAGATTACAGAGACATTTCTGGAGTAGAAAGGAAAGAATTAGGAAATCCAAAGCTGAACTGAAAGCTCCCTTGAAAGTAGCAAGGGATATGAAGCGCAAGGAATAAGAATTTCCACAGCCATGCTGGCAGAAAAAGCAAGGCCAAAGAAAATGGAGGCTGGTGCTTAATGAGGGAGGAGATTTAATGAAAAAGGATATGGAACAGGTTGAAATATTCAATGTTACTTTGCTCTTCTTTTCATTGGTTAGATCTTCCCTCTGACAGCCCAGTGTCCACTGCCTAATAACTGAGACAGTGGGAGTGTAGAGGGAGGTACAGTTAGGGAGCTCTTAAGCTAATTGGACACATATGAATCTGTGGGACCAGATCAGCTGCACCTAAGGATATTGCGAAAAGGCAAACATCATACCTATCTTTAAGAAGGGCAAGAAGTACAGGAAAGTACAGACCGGTCAGCCTCAGCTCAGTCCCTGGGAAGGTAAAGGAGCAAATCCTCTTTAGAACTATTTCCAGCCACAAGAAGGAGAACGTTGTGACTGGATGAGCCAGAATGAATTTACCAAGGGCAATTCATGTCTGACCAACTCATTTGCTACGGTGAGATGGGAGCCTGTGTGCATAATGGGACAGCAGGAAATGTCCTACACCTTGACTTTGGCAGATCTTTGACGTGGTATTCCACAGTAACCTTTAGACAAACGGGTAAAATATTGACTGGATAGGGAGGATAAAAATTTAGCTGGACCATGGGGCTTGAAGCACAGTGATCAGCAGTAAGGAATCTCAACAGTCTGTCACTTACTAGTGATTATCCTTCAGAGGCAAATACCAGTAACAAGAACAATCGGCGCCTTTATTAACAAGATGAATGATGATCTAGAATGTAGTCTCAGCAATTTTGCAGATGGAGGAAGCTAGTGATAGTGAATAAGATGCCTGCCTCCTGTGTAATTTTATAGGTACACAAGCTAGAAAAATGGACTGGCAGGAACCTCATGAAATTCAATAAAGGCAAAGTCAAAGCCCTGCACCTAGAATGGAATAACCCCATGCAGCAATACAGGGAGCCAACTTATTAACAGCTGGAGATGAGCTCACCTTCAAGACAGCTCAGGCAGGGACTTCCTTCTTGGAGGTGCACAGTGGAAGACACAGCATGACACCCGGAAAATTCTCACTCAATGCAGGTTACTATGAAGGTCACACACTGGACACTGGTCAGACACTGGACAACCTCCTCTATCTGTGGCTGCAGGGTGTTGGACTAGAAGGAGTTGCTCCCAACCTGTGTGAAATTTCTGTATTTCTAATTTGCAGCTTAGGGACACTCTGAGCCTAAGGCAGTTTCAATGTAAACAGTAATCCTCACTGTTTCACAATGCTGCAGATTAATGACATGTTTAGTGAAGAATCACTTCTTCCTTAGACTGAATCTGCCACCTTCTTTTAATCCTTGCCTTTTAATTCTTACATCTGAAGAGATACTGAATAATTAATAATTTACTGTCTTGTCCATACCACTCAGGATTTTATTTGACTCTGACATTTCCTCCTCAAACATCATTGCCAGGTTAAAGAGCACTAATCTACCTATTTGCTGCTTCTGTAAATGCTATCCCCATGTTCTTTTAGCCTTCCTCTAAACCTTTTCCAATTTTACTCTCCACTTTTTTGGGGGAGGGGTTTTGGCCAAAGGGTCAGCAGGTTATCACGCAGTATCCTAGAAACAAATGCATCACGGAGGCAAACAATGTGTTCTGTTGTATCCTCTGGTGTTTCCCTAAAGATAGATAATATTCAATTTATTTTCTTTACTCTTATTAAACATTGTGCTAATATATCCATGCAAGACAAGAGAACATCCAAAAGGATGTTTTGAAAAGTTATCACCTATATATACAAGTTTAAACAAGATTTGATTATCAAGAACCTAGAGCTTAAGGAGATACCTAACAATTTCCAGTTGAAAATTTACTCCACCACAATATGTGTATGTGAAAGCTAGAAAGCCCAAAGGGGTAAAACCCAACATCTAAACCTCTTCAAAATCATATGCCTGAATAGAGTGCTAGGTATGACATGCCCACATTTATCAGAAAGCTTGGCAGACTCATCTTTCCAAAGTTATCTGGAAATATTTAGAGCACAGGTTAAGAATGAGGCCGAAGCATATGCACTGAGAAGATGAAGGAACAACCACAAGAGTCTAAATTAAAAAATCCTGCAAATATTACTCAGTGGTGGAAAATTTATGGGACTTGACAACACTAAGTACATACAAAGATCAACAAAGAACATCATAGCGATTTTGTGAACCCTTAGTGATTTCTAATTTTGCAGGAAGGTTTCAAAATCTGGCTGATGACACAGCATGCAGTACTGTGATAGGAAGGCAACATAAATAGCAGTCAGTGAAACTACCCCTGTTTACATTTTGTCATGACCAGACCTTACACCAATCTCATGGCCATTTGTGAATGTTAGTCTGCTGTACTTGCATATGTTAAATTTCAGCTACATTAAGGAAATGTAAAAAGTGGAACAAAGGGGATGCGGTTCAAGATTTATAACAATAATGCCACATGGTTACTGTCTTCAAGCATTTAGAGAGCTTGATAACTCAACGTCTGTGGGTTTTTAAAAAATATATTGACTCAATTCCTGCGGTTTTATGGAAGAGGCAAATCTTAAAATAGGGTTTTGAATGAGCAGAATCAGCCACTGTGGTTTCTCCAGCTATTAATAAATGTTCATGGTTGTCAATTCACATGTTAGATGTCCTTCCTTGACTTGCTACTGGCTAACAGTCAGCACTCATAGTTGAAGGAGTTTTGTAAATACAATTGGCTGGTTATGTATATAAATACAGAAAAGAGAGCTAACAGGAGAAAATTATCTGCCTCCCTCGTAACTGTAATTAAGACACAGTCAACTTGCTGTCCTAAAAAAAAAATAAATAAATTGGATCTGATTATTAATTGGATCTGATTACTTATTTTAACATAAATGTAAACTCTTTGCATTGGTTTTACCTTCAGAGTGTCTAGGTAGTGCCCAGTTTCCCAGCAGAATGGCAGGCACGTTCCACATAATGTTTCCTCCTGCTGTGCTATTCTGTTCCTGACGTAGGAGGTTACAGTGGATTAACAAAAAGGCAGGAAAACCTCCCGATATTAGAAACCCAGCCTTTTCACATTCCTACAAAGCCAGAGGGAGTATCACATACAGGTATCTGCAGTTTCACACCCACACTCCAAAGGAGATCAAGTGTTTGACCTATCAGTCTTCAGAAAATACTTCAAAATTCTGTGGTCATTAGGCAAGTCAGTGGAAACAAGGCTGCGAGAAGAGTCTGTTCTAACAATTTTTAGAAGTCACTGAATTTATTAATGCAAAGTGAACAGGACTTGTAGAATGTACATCTTGTTTAAAAAAGTAACATTTTTGGGGATTACAGACTTTGCTGTTGATGGTACGGTGGTTATATCATATATTGAGATTTCTGCGGGAATTTAACCTAGTCATGCATAGCAATGTCATTGAAGCAATTTGTGCTCAAAGCAAAAAAAAAAAAAAAAAAATCAAAGAATCAACAATAAGTAGATTAAAAACATGGATGGTTTTTTAAGGTCCCTTCCAACCCATGATAAGAGCATGTAGTTGTAAACGGTGAGCTGTTACCTTGTTGTGGAGGTAACTTGTGTATTCATCAAAGAGCTACACCAAGTCCCATATTAGCCACTATTTCCGATAAAGGTCTGAAGAAAATACAAAATCTTTCTGGTAGTGTCACAGAAGACATGAACTGCCACGGTGTGCCAGCTCCTTGGCCAGACTCTTTATCTCCTTCAGTAGAAAGGTCTGTGAACACTTTGACTTCCTGTTCAACAAATGTATTTTCCCCTTTTCAGTGTTGCTGTCTTCAACTAGAACAACTCAATTTGTCCCATTCAACAGACTTACACTCCCATATTCTGGATATCTTTTTACCTATAGCTTGGTTCTTAATCCTTTTTTCAGATGCTTTTATTTGTTTCTCTGCGATGGAAGTCACTGGTTTATTCCAAGAGAAAATTTACAAATGATGGGATATTCTTTCCCTCATTTTGGCTAGTCTGTTCTTCCTCTGTTTCAGTTATATCTTCCTCATAATCAGATTGCTCATCCAATGATCTCCTCCGACTCTATTACTGACTCCTTGCAGATCAGGATGCATTCTTATCTGTTTATGTCACCTCCCTGCTTTTCTCATCTACTTGTCCTTCTTCTTCATCCTTCCTTTCACAATAAAGATGATGTTCTATTTTCACTCATTAAAAAAAAATCCAGTCTTTCCCCCCTACTTCCACTCTTAAAGATCACATTGCAATTGCTGTCAGGCGTCTCATGCCCTGATTTCACCCTCTTTTCATTTTGTCCAAGATTTCATAACCTTTCTGTTCATCTTTTTATTTAATTGAACCTACAGTCAGTATTACCATATTGACCCACATTTGCTTGAGACTCAGAATCAGTACCCTCTCCTCATAACCCTCACTTTTCTCTTACCCTTTTCACAATTAGCCAAACTCTTGTTTTGAATTATTTTCTTTCCATAGCTTCAGTGGCTTCAGCAGCTTTGTCCTTTCAGGTTTCTCTTGCCAATCACTCTGTTAGTCAGTACTTCCAAGGACTCTCAGTGTTCATACATGATTATATGGAGCTCTGATTTTAGCTGCTTTCTCTCTGTTGTGTCTCAGTAGTCTCATTCACTAGCACAACTACCGTTTACATGGAGAGACACAAATCTGTACCTCTGCTTCATCTGTAATATCTTGGCTTGTCTCTCAAGTTCAACATCTTCTGATAGCTATCAGCTCAAATGTAGTATGACTAAAGCATGTCACACACTCCTCTCTTCCCTAGTCAGTCCTTGCAACTTCCCTCATTTACAACTGCTGTGAATAATGTGATCGCCAGACTTGTCAGACAGGCAGGTGATGCAAACAACTTTTTAGGTCCAAAAATCAGATCAAGTTTCTATTTTGCGTCTTGTTTCTGGAGCTAGAAAGTTCAAAGTCTTTACTGAATTTTTATAATCTTTTCCTTCAAACCCACAACTTTTTTTCTGCTGCTCTTAACAGAAACAATATTAACACTATTGCTTCAAAGACCATTTTTCTACGCTTCCTATTTTGACTCTTCTCTAGCATCTCTTTTTGCTATCACATAAAGAGTTAGGTGGTTTGTTTTTTTTTAAAGAATGCCTTCCAGGCATATTTCCACTTTTCAAGCTGTTTTACTCACTCTCGGTATGTCAGTTTTTTTTCCACAACTGATTACCTATAGGAGTTTTTTTTGAGTTTTCCTTTACTGCTTCACAGGTTTGAAAGGACAGCCCTGCAAATGACCACCCCTCCTGCCCTAGTGGATGTGCTAAGTATAGGAGTCCTTGGTACTCCCACAGTGGAAATAGTAATGATTAATGTGTACAACATGAATTTTTAACAGCTAAATCAAGATCAGATATGTAAGTGTCACTGAATCAGCACATCACCTAGGCTGGAACAGACCACCGATAACCTCTAGTCCAGCCCAAAGCAAACCCAGGTGGAGCAAGATTCCCAGGACTGTGTCCGGATGGGTCTTGCATCCCTCCAAGGTGGGAGGATGGACCACCTTGTCCCCTTTCAACATCTGCTCCAATGTCTAATCATTTTCGTAGTATCCTTCCACTTTACAGTGTCCCTCCAAGAGTGTGTGTTGTACGACCCCCAGTCAGGTATCTGTAAACAGCAAAAAGGTTTTTCTCTTTTTACAAATTAAACTGTAGGCTGAATGAGTAAATAGAAATCTAGAGTTTGGAGTCAATACAACGTACACTCAGGTAGGAAAGGGTATGTTCTTTTTTATTTTTAACTGATTGGAAATTAACAACAAGTTAGAAGGATTTGTTTGATCTTTGTCACTTGTGACCTAAGTTAAAGTTAGATGTTTTTCTCTATGAGTCTCAAAGAAATATTAAGGTCTTGGTGAAGAAATTACAAGATGAAATTTTTTTGATTCGCATTATGCCAAATCAAGCATTAGGTCATTGAAATGCTCATTTCTTTTCTTATAACATTTGGCCATTAATATCTGAAAGAAGAAAGGAGGTGACTTGAAGCCAACAGAGTTTTCTAAATGTACAATGCTACAGATGACCCTTTAATATTCCTGTTCCAGGCATCTGATTTCACAACAGTGGAACTGTTCAGTCCATATCATACATAAGATATAATCTCAGGTAATTCATATGAAGTGTTCTTCAGCTCTAAAACAGTGGTACTGCCACACAATTTTTAAAGGAACATTTAGACTATTACAGTTTCTAATTAAAGAAAGTAAATGAGAAAAGAAGACAAAGCTATATTCTTCATTAACTTCTTGTGGTGGGTTAACTTTGGCTGGATGTCAGGTGCCCACCAAACTGCTCTATCACTTCTCCTCTTGAGTTGGACAAAATGGACCAAATTCATCCTCTTTGCAAATTCTTTGGCATGTTAAGACTAAATGACACAGAGTAAAATAATGCTGAATCTGTTTCTACTGACCAATGTTTCCATGTCTGTGTGTAAACACAACAAAATCTGTTCATTCACATACTATTCTCTGTTTCATGACTCACTATTATCATCCAGTCTGTGACAGGCTCCTCCTTTGTCCATAACCATCAGTTCTTTTGAGGTGTATGGAGAGGTCTATAGATAATACGAAAGCCATATAAAATACAAATGACTGCTCCGAAGCTGAAAAGAGCAAACAATTCCATAGGTGTTTTGCCATTTGGAAATCTTTCCTTTCTACATGTCAGCACGTCATCAAAAGCTTCTGACATTAGTTGTCTGCTCCAGAGAGCTGCCACTTCAGAGCTGAGTGATTGATTTAGCTTGTCAGGGACTAACAAGACTTAATGTTTCTTCCATTGCTTTAACACAGATCAGCTTCTCTCAAAATCCCACCTTTAATAATGAAACCGTAATGCTTCAGCAAGGCTTATGATCAATCTCACCTAATTTTACCTTATAAGCCTTTCTATCTGAGCTACTCATATCAGGCTCACTCAAGTCAAAAAAGAAAGAGAATTATAGGGAGTGATTCATTTGACCTATTTTAGATATCTACCTTATGCTTAAGCAAATCATGTCTAGGACTGTCATTCTCTCTCTCATTGATTATAAAAGAAGTCTACACAAAAAGTTCAAAGACAGACACAGTCGACATCTACTTCTGGTCAGAGAAATCCTGCCTCTTCTTCCGTTTACACTTTTACAGAGATGTCAGTGATAAAAGTCAAATGTTACACTTGAACACATTAGATCCAAGCACAATTTATTGTATGGTGGACCTTTTATATAGTCTTATTCTGCAATGTTTTATATATATAAATATATTGAATAATAATGAACCCTTCATAGACCTCATAAACCAAAGTGTTCACATCTTCATAAACCAAAGTTTAGGTATCTCTGTGTCACCGTTTTTGGAAATGAGTGTATCAGCTGTGCTTGATAGTTTTCAGATGTACAGAATGATTAAGAAAAATAGATACTTCAGTTTATATTCAGAGAGACTTGAAGCGGTCTGTTCTATGTATTGTTCACCTGTACAGTTAATATTCTTCCAACACAGCTCTTGAAGGCACAACTGGAATCATTTCTGTCATTTGATATCCTTACAAAAGCTCTTTTTAAGGACTTCAAAATTAACTGGAGATGATGAGAAACTGAGGACTAAACCAAATAGGCTAAAAATTTTGGCTATTTGTCTGACAAAACATATCTATTAAAGCAGCAAGGTTTCTGGTTATGTATATTTTTATGCTATTTTTATTTTTTAAAGTTATGCACTTGGCATGCATAAGAAGGACATGAAACTGTTGGAGCAAGTTCAGAGGAGGGCCACACATTTGGTAAGAAGTCTGGAGCACTTCCCCTATGAAGACAGCCTGAGAATGTTGGAGCTGTTCAGCCTGGAGAAGAGAAGGTTGCATGGAGATCTCGTAGCAGCCTTCCAGGATCTGAAGATGACCTACCAGAAACCTGGAGAGGGACTCTTCATCTGAAGTGATAGGACAAAGAGCAATGGATACAAACAGAAGGAGGAGAAATTTAGGTTGGATATTAGGACATTACTTTACTGTGGGGTGATGAGATACTGCAGCAGATTTCCCAGGGAGGCTGTGGATGCCCCAACCCTTGCAGTGTTCAAAGCCTTGAGCAATCTGGTCTAGTGGAAGGTGACCCTGCCTATGGCAGGGAAGTTGGAACTAAATGATCCGTAATGTCCCTTCCAACCCTTAACATTCGGTGATTCTATGGTTCTATTATGCTCATGTGACTTTCATCAAAGGATTAGAAGAGAAAGCATTAAAAAGCATCAGACTGTTGTTTTCCTGATCCCTCTAAGGGTGGGATTCAGCTCACTAATATTAATCATATAGAATCTAAACTCTTCCTATCTAAATGAGTTGTCAAGGCTCCCTCTATAGTCAACACAGAAAGAGACTGGTACTTCCCAACTATGATTAATTGAAATGTAGAATAAATGTCTAAAGGGCATTAGCTGAGTCTTTTTTGAAGTTCCTAACTCTATTCATTGATTAAGGGACATCTGTCTGAGTAACTCAGAGTAAAAAAATAACTCTAAGATGACTAGAGTGACAACAAATTAAGCCAGATCAAATTTTATCTTACTCATATAGTAACTGTTAATTTGTAATGGCTACCAGCCTTTGGCCAAAGATAAAGAGGATGAAAACATTTTGGTAGTATTTGGTACTATTTTAAAAATCAAAATTACAACAGCCATCTGGATATTAGGCAAAACTCCACAGACTTATCATTTCACCATGCTTATTGTAGACAGTGTTCAAAAAATTTCAACGAGTAACCTATAAAGCATCTTGAGTTAATCTGTTTAAGGCACAAAATAGAGTATAATTATAATGCATGAATCTTAACTCCTATATTCAGAAGAGAAAAACTTTTTGAAATATACCCTGCTATCTTTAGCTGGAGATACTTTATCTAAAATGGTAGGGAATTATAAGAGAAACACTTGTGAACCATTTAGCGCATTTTTAATAAGCAACTTTCCCATGGCTTATTTAGAGCTTTCTCAAAGGAGTCTTACTCTATGAGCATGCCAATTTAGTTGCAACATGAAATTAAAGGTGTGATAAGGGAGGGTCCTCAAAGCACACCTACCTTTGATCCAGTGCTCTGTTGGAACAGTGATCTAATAGTCAGGACGGGGGATGGAAGAACTATTTGCAGCTCTGACATTGGCTCTCTGTGACATTGCACAAGTCACAGTTCTGCAAAGTCAGAGAAAATGATTAAGCCAGGGGGAGGGGAGGAGGCTCCTATCCACTTTCAAAAGCATAGTCTCCATCTGGAAAGTGGAAAGACTGAGAATAGAATTCAATCCTCACAATGAATCTGGCTCTCAGGAAAGTCATGTTCCCCCTAATTAAAGATTGAAATAGTACAAACACATTTTATCTCCCAGCACTACTGAAATGGCACACCCATGACCCGTTAGCTTTTTTAACAACTGTATTTCAGTTCATCTCTATACTTGTTTGTGATGTCAGTAGTTTAGCTTTTAAAACTGGCATTAGGAATCAACATGTTCCAGTGAATAGACTGGAATTCTCCAAAGGTTGCAGAAAATGTTGTTACGTATAGGAAAATTACATACTTGATTGCTAAAAAATAATTTGTTTCAACAATGAACATTGACCAGGTTCTCTAGAGATGATTCTTACATCTGCACAAAATCCCATTGATGTTAATGGGGCTTCGTGTGTTGTCAAGAATCGACACACCAGATGAGCTTGCAAAATTAGAGCTTTAAAGCAGTCATTTTTAAAGCTCTGTGACCTCAAGCGGACTGCCGAAGAAGTAGATCATAAGAAACAAGCTCTGTTTAATCAATGAAGTCTACTTACTGCCAAGTTCTCACCCTGCTTCTTTCCTTTTCCCCCTGCAGAGAATAGAATATTGACCACTACCAAGAATATCCTCCTAATTAATTTCTAGACTCAGTCCCTACTGTACAGATTAGGAACTGCCTAAACTCTATCCAAGAGCCCTGTGGACTAGTGAAATAGGTAGGGTACCCCCTAGAGTTAGCTCTTCATTTTTGTGCAGTTCTTTATCCTCTCTTTCCACTTCAGATTTTCATTTTCTGAAGAAGGGAAAGAAGGAAAAATAAATGGTTTTTGCTTAGGTAAACTAGGTGCCAGAGGAGCTACATAATTGGGTCATCTATACTGACAAGTCAGAGGACTTCCACCCCCATTTCAAATTTCATACGTCATTGCTAAATAAAATCAGGAAATTGCTGTTGCAGACAAAAGGTGTTGATTGCCATTTCCTCATTCACTTTCAGAAAAAGTATTTTCTTTGACCAGAAACTCTACTAAGCCTTTAAAGTAACTCACAGGAAAAAAACACATAGATGTACAAGTTAGTCATTAGGTTAACTTGCTAAGAAAAAGTGACTGTGCTAATTAAACAATTATTCTTCTAAGATTAGAGTATTGGAAAAGTGTGGATAACAAACAAGTGGGGCAGGGGAAATAAAGTAGTTAGGACAGGTTGGGGAGGAGATTTATTGGTAGTTAAGGAAATGAAGAGACTGGGGAAGAAGAAGACAAACACATTCTGTTTGCGATTCAAAAAGCGAAAAAGATAGAAGAGATTACAAAATAGGAGGAGACAGGAAGAAAAGGTAGTCAGATATATAACTCAAAGGTTACTTGTGTAGTTCTGTAGTAGATTTTTAAGTGTGTCAGAGCAAATTTGAACACAGGGCTCAAAGCCATCAGTCCTAGCTTGACTTCAACCCTTTTCTTTTTCTTCTTTTTTTCTGGTTGTTTTTGTTTTGTTTTGTTTTGTTTTGTTTTGTTTTGTTTTGTTTTGTTTTGGTTTGGTTTGGTTTGGTTTTGCATGATGACATCATGACCATGACATAAAGAGCTCGTACTTCCTCAGTGCCTCTAGAGCTATGACTGCACTTAGAACAGCCAGGACACTTCAGCTTGTTATGTTATCTATTTTTTTCAAACACCTCCCTGTGACATGCAATGAATTTTATCAATGTTCCAATCTTAAATGTTTTTAGTATAAGAATAAGGAAGTTTCCCATTAAGTTACATGCTACCCATAGCCCTGGAATCTGTGAATGACTTACCTAAAAGTTGTACGAACCTACATCAACAGATATAGAAGCTGACTCAGTGAATATGGAAACTATCTATGATACATACCTGATACTCACACATATGTTGGCGACTATCCCAGGCTTGTGCCTTAACTTCTGCTTTGTCCTCCCAGATGTGTCATCATGGTGAAATTTGCAGAGCTCTGCTTACTAAAATGGATTATATATTATTTCAACCTAATCCAGTTTTACTGCAAAGACAGATCATTCCATGTCAGGCTCTTTTCAAGTACCTTTAAGTTTGGAGTGATAGAGATGGAGAAGTGAACATGGGTTAGAAGTTGTGGCACTGAAGAAATACCAGGAAAGAAACATGATGTAGTTCAGAAACAGATAACTGCTTTGCCAACACTGTGTGTGGTGTAGTGAATGTAGCTATCTTTGTGCTTGGCTTTAGTCACATATTACACTGGAGAGAATGGAAATCTAATCATGCCAAAAAAACCATGTTTCTGGTCTGGAGGCTGCATGTGTTATGATGTGACTCTGGGAAAACTGCTAGAAAAGGGCAGAAGGCTAATCATTAGCACTGGTGTTTGTGCTCATCTGATCAGAGACATAAACAGGCAAAAACAGCCATTCATCCCACTCAGCTGGATATAATTCATACTTGAAGAGTCATATGCAGGGTCTAGCTAGTTTGTGAGCACTTATGCATGTTCCCTTTCCAGATGCACACTTCTTCATAGTCTGCTGGGCAACTCAAGCCTCTAAAGTAGTTTTTTTCTTCTCATTGGCTCTTGATCTAGCTTATCTACAATTGTTCTGGATCCAAGGGACTTGCAGAATCTGCTATCTGTATATTTAGAGACAGAAGCATTTCACTGCTTCCACAATGGAAGCTCATTGCCAGGAGGGATGAGACACTGCAAAGGTGCTGCTGATTTTCAGGGATATTCTCCAGACACAAGACAGCATCATGGAGATGCTGAGAATAGGCTGAGAAACTGAAGGTGATTCTGCTAAAGGCTGCTAAGACCAAGAATACATCCAAAGCTAGGATCTTTTCTTATTAGTTGAAAGATATTTAGTATTAAGGGAATGCTGGAATAAAACGGCACTACACTGACAGACCTGAGCTTGCACCTCATTGTTGTATCACAGTGTAGACCATTACATTATTCCTCAGGAAGAGTGTGAAGGAGCAAGTCAGTGGAAACTGTCTTATCAGACAACTGATAGCAAGGTTCTCCCTGCACTTATAGTCATGCCACATCAAGTTTTATGTTACATATGTAATGTAACATCACAAATTACATAAGTACCTAATGTGGTTGGATTCATTGGGCATAATAAAGCTGGATGTTGGTGATTACGTATCTGTTGTGTTGTGTGTTGCAGTACTACAGTTCTAACCTACAAAGGATCCAGGTAAAGTTTATGATAAAAACCTGAGACTGAACAAGACTCTCTAAAAATGCAATTTCTCTAGAATACTCATGTAACATCAAACTGCCATAGATATTTTAATATTCTCATACATTTTGGCCCAAATTTTAATGCTGATCCTTCTCAGAATAATTATGTGTTTCGAATCTGGTCAAATTCCACAGGGAAAGCAGCATTTTTAAAAGATCCTGAGAAGAGATACGAAGGGAGTCAAGACTAGGTAATGACACAAATAAAATAATTTGTACAACAGGAGTAGGAGTCCAGTTACAAGCCTATTTGCAAGATAGGCTAGTACAGAATAAACAGGTGACTTATGGTAACATGCTGTAGTCATCAAACCCAAAGAGCACTCAGTATGAATTCAAATCTTGTCACTGTTAAGAATTTTTATATGTGTTGTTTGCATTCTGAAGGAGCTCTGTCAGGAACATTCGTCCTAAAAACAATAATTCAGATTTATGAGCCAATATTTCAAAATGCTTTCTAATCAATGTGCATATCCAGATTATTCTGAAAATTTATGTGCCTTGGGAAGAATTAAAAGTGCAAGTTCAAGGTAATTTGCTTCAGTTGCCTTTCTACTTAAAGGAAATAATTTTCATAAAGAAGATGCTTGACTTACATACCTAAGTGCATTATCTTGAAAACTGCAATAGTAGCAGCTGAAGCAGAATTACTGGTAGAAACTGAGGTTCATTTGACTACGGCACTTCCAATATGCAATGCCCACAGTACAACACCTATCAACTTTAAAGGTGTTTTGAAGTCTATATAAATAACTGAATACTGACACTGAATCATTCTCTTTTGTGGTAAAATCTTGAGACATTTAGTCCAAGCATTCCTCAGATGTAGGTCTCCTCAGGAAATAGCTGATTTTATTACCAAGAGTGCTTTAAATTCCATGTTGAGAGTGCAGTTTGGAAAACTATCAGACTTTGAATAAAGGTAGGTGAACACATTAGGTTGACAGGTTGTCTTAACCCCCAAGAACTCATGTGAAAATCTCTGTTCGTTTCTATTGACTCTTCTCAATACATCTCCTACAGGTATGTATGAGCTATTTCATATTTACTCCAGAGGGGCTAAGGTCCCATTCTTAAACATTATTCATTCAAAATCAAGTAGAGCATCCAAGCCTCCCCCATACAGTTCTCTTACTGCAAGGATCAGGAGATGTTTTTCTCATGGCCTGGCAGTTTACTACATAAAGTCTTTGCTGTAGTCCATCTTAGACCTTAGTACACAAACGTTTCTCACAGTGGCAAAATCAGCTGGAAGAGTTTTTATCCTCCCCTACCCTGGGCCATTCATTTCTGCATTTTTCATAGGAGTTCACCATCCAGTTTTGGTGTGCTAATAAGACTGTGAATCTGTGTTATAACATGGACCAGCAACATAATCTGAGGTTAAAAATTAATGTGTTTTTTTTACCCTAATCCAAGTTTCTGGCAATAAGCACAACTGAATTATGATTGGAGATCTAAGTAGCAGTGTGGAAGGCAGTGAGCCT
>VZRN01002334.1:0-57315 GCA_013397935.1 Dasyornis broadbenti
TTGTGAAGTCATTCTGTGCATCAGTAGTGCGATGCCGTACCACCATGGGGCAGGATTTAAATCCGAACCATAGTTTCCTTTAAAAATGGGAAGAAAAAAAGAAAAAAGAGAGCCAAAAATAGTTCGACTTTTTGGGATGGTCCTCTAAAATGAATTGACGGCTTCGGTGCTTAAAATAAGCTGCCATTCTGTACAAGGTCAAACTCAGTTCAATAGATCTAAAACCAGAAGGCTGCCTTCTGCTCGGGCTCTGGTTTACCTTGAAGCATGTTGCTACTCTTCTGTGGTGTTGGGAGCTGGAAAACCTCCTTTTCTTTTTTTCTTTGCCTAAGATGAAATAGTATTTGTTAAGTATTGGGAAAGAAATTACTTTTGACAAAAAGACAGTAGGATGATATTGAGGTGGGTTCCCTGACAGAGTGGGGAGACCCCAGCATAGTTTGCTTGGAGGAGCCCTGGCTGTCCCCAGATCCCTGGAAGCGTCCGTGGCCGGGTCAGACGTTGGGGCTTGCACTCACCCATGACATTTGATGGTCGCTTCCTGTGCTGGGGGTGGAACATGATGGAAATTAGGGTCCCTTCAAGTGGAAATTGGCCTGGGACGCTGTAAAATTCTAGTTGTCTCCGAGAAGCTTGCCAAAACCCGATATTTTGAAAGGTTTTGCTCTGCGTAATTTTTTTAAATGTAGTTATTAAATAGTTTTTAAATGTAGTTATGTCATCTTTGGGTAATGCCTCTCTTTCTTTTGGAATGTAGATAAAGTAAGTCTCGTCAGGTGGAAGGAGCCGGCAGGAGTTTTGTTTATGTATGTGAAAACATCCATACAAAAGGACGTGGGTTGAACCTGCTTTGTGGGAGGTGTCTGGAAGTGTGGACGGGTTTCACTGACGTCATCTTGTGTCGGATGGGGCTGCCTGCGACCCGGGTGATATGGCTTTAGGTAAAGGACGCCATGTCTGTTGCTGACCGCTCTTGCTTCTATTGGGTGCAATTCTGAAATGGGGAATGGAGAAGAACGTCCGGGTTGGCTGTGGAGTGGTGCTTGTCCTCTGTAAGTCGATCTGAGTTTTGATAACTGCGATGTTAGAAAGCTGGCAAGCTTGATATTGTGTGAACTATTTCTTTGTGGAATGGAAAGAAGTGACTGTTCTGGTTTTGTGTTTGCTAGTGGAGAGGTTTCTGATTTCAATGAGAAAAGAAAAAGGGACATTTTCTTCACTTCGTTGCTTGACAGAGAATTTCATGTGTTGAAGCCCATTTTGTTATGCGTGGATATTTTCACGTCCACTCCCTTTTCTTATCGTGGCCTCCGATGTCTTGTTTCTTTGGTTCCAAATGAGCCTATCTTGAATATGTGGTGAGTCACTGACGAGCTAATTCTCTACGTTGTGTTTCATGATAAGAAATTCTATCTTGTTAAATGTTATGTCATCATCTGATCTTATCTCTTGTTGTATGATTTTTGATGGCTTCTTGATTTGTAGCATTGTTTTATCCCTGTATTTTTAACCTCCCTTAGGACTCTATATGGATTTGTCTCATCATGAAATGAGTCGTATTTAGAGCCAGGCATCTTGCGTTGCGAGACTATTTTTACACATTTGAAGGTAAAAAATGCATGAGATGTTTTCCTTAAATTCTTGCCCCTGCACCTTTTTTTTTGTTGGAGAACGCTAACGTGAGAAGTGTCGAAGGGAACTGTGAGGCCTACGTGTGGGCTTTTGGAATGTGTAAAACTATAAAATGCCTTTGTTTTCTTCAGGAAGGCGAATCGCCTGGTTGCACGGTACTTTTAGGTTTTGTTTGGACTCTTCTGAAGAAAGATTTTGTACCGTGGAAGTGGTTTTGTCTTTAACCTGTATGCGTTCGAGGCCCAGAGACGACGGACACGGTTACTGTGCCTGTACAATGGGCCGGGTGAGCGATGGATTCTTTACTTCTAGCTTTGAAATTCTCTTTTTGTTTCTGGAATGGTTTCTTCTTGCTATGTATTTAAGTCATCGCCTTGACTTTGGTAGCAATATCCACAAGGCCCTGTGTAGTGTGGATTGGAAATGAGTGTCTCATCATAAAGGGAGTGCACGGGTTTAGTGTGAGCCGTTGAATGTTTTGAAGATTTGTGGAGAAGGTGGTTCTAGCCTGTGTTTAGTCATTATGGAATGTGCTTAAAGGACTTAAGGGCTGACAAATAAAAACTTCTTTATTCCTGGAAGCTATGCTCAAGCGTGGCAGTAAGTCGATTCTTCTGCCGGGATACACTGCGGGCGCCTGAAGAAATGTCCTTCCCTGAGAATTAAAGTCCCCGTCAAAGTTCTCGCCCTCTTCTCTGCCTTGTTACTGAGTGGAGGAAGCTGGACGTAAAGGAGGTTTGAAAGCCTCTCTTCTCTTGGGTTCTGCACTTAGTGATAGCTTGTTGTTAATCTGCAAAGCATGGTGCCTGGAATTCTAATCGCCTGGTTACATCATAGCAAATGTTCCTACTCGGCTGGAAGGAGTTACTGAACATTGTTTTCAGTAACCTTAATCTGTTAACTGTTATCTGTGAATCTGTTTACTTTTTCTCTGTCTCGTACGTTTTCCATTGAATAGATAGTGGTGACATTTTGCTTTAACCCCCTTCATTTTATTTCCATTTAGTTCCCTACATTCTTTAGGTCCTGCAACTTTTCTTAACGGTCAGAATATCCTGAGCTTAAACTGACGGCAGAGAAATTGCAGGGGTTGCCTGGCTTGGGATCTTTTTCCCCCCTTTTCTGCTTGCTTTTGCCATCCAATATCTCTTCATTTTAATGCATATTTATGGGAGTACGATTCTTAGGGCTTGCTGAAGATTTATGAGATGCTGCTTCTCCGGGTTGGTTATTGTGTCGCGGGATCCTGCTGGAAGATTCCGGTGTGTAGCTGTACAAACTTCCAGGTATTGGTACAAATAATAGACAAAGTTCATAAAATACTGTACCTTTGTCTGGGTTTCCGCTGTTTGTAAGGTCTGTGTGAACAGATAGGAAAATTGTTAGATGGAGTACATATCGATTTAAATCTGGAACTGCGTTGCTTTAAACTTTTTTAGTTCTTAGGAATGTGAAGAGTTGTTGTCAGTGCCTCCAATGTATTAAAGAAATCGCCGAGAAGGTGGAGCTGTTGGTGGTGGTGTGGCGAGCCTGTGTGGGCACGATACAAAATCTTCTCGATGAACCTAAAAGAGAAGGGCGTGTGCACGATAGATTCTTGATAATAATCCTGAATATTGGTACGTGGAATTTAATTTATTATTTAATTGGCTTTAAAGAGAACTGGCTCTTCCGTATCTGCCATTGCCGAGGATGCTGAAATGTTTCCCAGCTGAGATGCGGTGATGCCATTTACAACAGTGTGGCGGTGGCGCGATGCGGGGTTTGTCATCTGAGTTGGGGGATGTGTCTTTTGTTCTTAATGTTGCGGTTCCCCTGAATGGTCCCTCTGACCTGGCCAACAGGACCTATGTGCGGGAGAAGCGCCTGAAATTGCCCACTGTCTGAGCCACGGAGCCTTTCCTACCGAGGCCAAATTGTGGTGCTTCGAAGTTGATAAACTTCGTGGCGGCTGTCAACCGAGGGAGCGAGGATGTTTTGCTGCAGAGCTGCAGCTGCGGTCTCTGTCCTAGGATGAACCTGGTTCATTAAAGCCTTCTTATAGGGTGAATACTTACCTTTGTCATAAAGTTACCTGCCTCCTGGGTTTGACCGCTTGTGCCTGGGCATGGGCTCTGTATTTTTTTTTTTTTAATTGCATTTCTAAAAGTGATATGAGAGAATTTTAAAGGGATCAGTAACAAAGGTCTGTGTAGCTAGAGTCACTTGAGCTTGGCCTAAATGTAAAGAAATCTTTTCAAAGTGAACTCAATATGGAGGATGAGTTAGGAAGGGCTGTGTCCTTACCGCGCCGGGATCTGTCGATGGGCTCAGCCCATCCTCTCCCTTGTAGGGATGCCTGTTGGTTTAGAAAGGCACTCTGCCTGGGGAACATTTTTATCGCTGACTATGGATTGCCTGTGTATTGCTTTATGTAAGTGTCCATGGTCAAACACTATCCCTGATGGATAGCTTTGGGGATGATCCTGTCACGGTTTGATATTAATAAAAACTGTCATGTTGTCGAGTGTTGACGCAGTCAGAGCTGCCCGGTGGCTCGCCACGTTGGGTCTGTGGATGTCTCCGAACCCAAACGCGCAGATCCTCACTGTGTGAGGCAGGGCTCTGATGCAGGTGCCAGCAGGAGCAAGGAGGAAGGAGGGGACTCCGGTGTAGTATCCAAGGAAATTTATTATCCTCAGGGGAACCAGCAACCGAAGACCCCGAGTGAGGGGATTACACAAGTTTTTAAATGGGGGTGGGCTCAGGGGTGGGAACAATCTTAGACCAATAGGTGAGGAAAAGGGGAGGGATCATAGGTGGGGTTGGGTACAATAAACCAATAAGGGGAAGCTCGGGGAGGGGAGAAGTTCAAATGGGCCAATGGAGTAACCGGGAACCGAGAAGTTTCTGGAAAGGGGAGGAGAAATGGGTGGGGTACATAGAGGATTGACAGCTAACACAGGGCATGTAAAAGGGAGGGGAAACAGTAAATTGAAAGGTTGGGCTAAACCAAATATGAACGGGGAAAAAAACACACCATAACAGAGTGTTTCTGTGGTTCTTTCGCAAATGCTACCGGTTGCTGGCCGCGAGCGACGTGCTACAAAAAGATGTCTGTCAGAGGGGTCATAAAGCCTGAAGACTTGCCGGAGGCTCTGCCTTATCTCGTCAGTGTGTTTCCCGAAGTTTGGTCTGACTTCTCTCCGATCTACGGGGACCAGCTGGCGAGGGGTCCCTGTGAGATACGGAGCGATGGAACAGTGGGACGCCGGGCCCTCGGCTTTCTCAGATCGCTGAGAGCTAAATAAAGTTGTAAGCATCGTGGAAATCTTCTCTTTCTGCGTGCCAGTTTGTAGGGTGCCTCCCTGCGATTGCTAGGTGAGTGCGGACATGCATATGCTCTAAAACTATTTGAGAAGGTCCTAGAAATACCTTTTAAAAGCCATAATAGTAGTCTAAGCATATCCTAAAAGTGCCCTAGAAAAGGTCAGAAACCACTTGAACTAGAGCCTAAATAATCTTAAAAAAAGATACGAAGTGAGCCGAGGCAAAAACACCTTGGCCTGCTGTAGCCAAGGAAACTACAGAGGAATTAGGGGTGGTGCGAGCTGCCAAATGCCCCCCAGCCTGCTATAACAGAGCATGAATACGAAGGAATATGGGGCGATGCAGGCCAAATACCCCTGCACCCGGTATGGCCGAGTGCAGGCAAGAATGGGGGACCGCGGCGCAATGCGGGCTATGTACCTCCATATCCGGTATGACCAAACACAGGCAAACACAGAGGGATACAGGACCATGCAGGCTAAATATCTCCCAACCCAGTATAACTGAGCACAGACAATCACGGAGCGATACGGGACGATGCGGGCTGAATACCTCAGGATGCAGTACGACCAAGCACCGGGGAATATGGGGCGATGCAGGCCAAAGATGTCCCGAGCCAGTTGGACGGAGCAAAGGCGAGCACAGGGGAATACAAGGACATGCAGGCAAAATAGCTACCAACCCAGTATGACTGAGCACAGGTGACCACAGGGGAATACAGGGCAATGCGAGCCAAATACTTCCAAAGACAGTATGACCAATCACAGATGAGGGCAGTGGAATACGGGCTAAATACCTACCGAGCCAGTATGACCAACCACAGGCGAGCCCAGGGCAATACAGGACGATGCAGGCCAAATACCTCCTGAGACAGTATGACCGGGCAGAGTCAAGCACAAGAGAATACAAGGTGATGCAGGCCAAATATCTCCCACAACAGTATGACTGGGCAGAGGTGAATACAGGGCAATGCAGGCCAAATACTTCCCGAGCAAGTATGACCAAACACGGGAATATAGGGCGATGCGGGCCAAATATATCCCAAGCCAGTAGGACTGATCACAGGCAATCACGGAACGATACGGGGCGATGCGGGCCAAATACCTCCGGACACGGTATGACCGAGCACAGGGGAATATGGTGTGATGCAGGCCAAATAGTTCCTGATGTAGTACAACCAAGCATAGGGGAATACTGGGCCATGTAGGCAAAATAGCTAGTGACCCAGTATGACTGAGCACAGGTGACCACAGGGCAATATGGGTCAATGTGGGCCAAATACTTACCGAGACAGTATGACCTATCACAGGGGAATAGGGGACGATACGAGCCAAATACCTCCCGAGACAGTATGACTGGGCAGAGGGAAATACAGGACAATGCAGGCCAAATACCTCCCAAGACAGCATGACAGAGCACAGGCAAACACCAAGCAATACAGGGCTGCGCACACAGGTGAGTACAGGGAATACAGGGCAAGGCGGACCAAGTACCTCCCGACCCAGTGTGATTGAGCAGAGGCAAACACAGAGGAATAGAGGGTGATGCAGGCAAAATAGCTCCCGACACAGAATGACCGAGCACAGACAAACACAGAGGAATACGGGACGATGCACGCCAAATACCTCCTGAGCCAGTATTACTGAGCACAGGCACATACAGAGAGATACAGTGATGTGTGGGCCAAACACCTGAGCTGGTAAGACAGACCACAGGCGAGCACAGGGGAACACGGTGTGATGCAGGCCAAATAGCTCCCAATGCAGTATGACCAAGCACAGGGGAATATGAGGCCATGCAGGCAAAATCCCAGTATGACTGAGCACAGGTGACCGTAGTGGAATACAGGTCAATGTGGGCCAAATACTTCCTGAGACAGTATGACCAATCACAGGCAAACACAGGAATATATGGCAACGCAGGCCAAATATCTCCCGAGACGGTATGACAGAGCAGAGGCAAACACAGAGGAATACGAGAAAACATGGGCCAAATACCTCCTGACCCAGTATGACCGAGCACAGGCAAACACAGGAATATATGGCAACGCAGGCCAAATATCTCCCGAGACGGTATGACAGAGCAGAGGCAAACACAGAGGGATACAGGGTGATGCAGGCCAAATACCTCCAGAGCAAGCATGACCAAACATAGGGGAATACGGGGTGATGCAGGCCAAATACCTCCCGAGACAGCATGACAGAGAACAGGCAGACACTAGGCAATATGGGGCTGTGCATGCCACACACTTCCTGACACAGTATGATTGAGCACAGGCAAACACAGAGGAATGGAGGGCGATGCAGGCAAAATAGCTCCTGACACAGTGTGACCAAGCACAGGCAAACACCGACAAATATGGGGCTACACGTGCCAAATACCTCCTGACCCGGTATGATCAAACACAGGCAAGCACAGGGGAATATAGGGCAACACGGGCCAAACATCTCCCGACCCAGTATGACCGAGCAAAGGCAAACACAGAGGAATACAGGGGGATGCGGGCCAAATACCACTCGACACAGTATGACCGAGCACAGGAGCGCACAGAGGAATACGAGGCGACGCGGGCCAAATACCTCTGGAGCTAGTATGCTTGAGCACAGGAAAAACACAGAGGAATACAGGGTGATGCGGGCCAAATACCACTCGACACAGTATGACCGAGCAAAGGCAAACACAGAGGAATACAGGGCAATGCAGGCGAAATACCTCCTGAGACATTATTACCAATCACAGGTGAGCACAGGGGAATACGGGGCCATGTGAGCCAAATATCTCCTGAGCCAGTATGACTGAGCATGAGCAAACACAGAGGAATACGGGGCGATGCAGGCAAAATAGCTCCTGACACAGTGTGACCGGGCACTGGCAAACACGGAGAGATACAGGGCTACCCGTGCCAAATACATCCCAACCCGGTATGACCGAGCACAGGTGTGCACACAGGAATGCGAGGCGACGCGGGCCAAATACCTCCGGAACTAGTATGACTGAGCACAGGCAAACACAGAGGTATACAGGGTGATGCAGGCCAAATACCTCCCAAAACAGTATGACCGAGCACAGACAAAGAGGAATATGGGGCAATGTGGGGCAAATACCTCCTGAGCCGGTAAGACAGAGCACAGGCGAGCACAGGGTGTGATGCAGGCCAAATAGCTCCCAATGCAGTATGACCAAGCACAGGGGAATATGAGGCCATGCAGGCAAAATCCCAGTATGACTGAGCACAGGTGACCACAGGGGAATATGGGGCAATGAGGGCCAAAGACTTCCTGAGACAGTATGACCAATCACAGGCGAGCACAAGGGAATACAGGGCAATGCGGGCCAAATACCTCCTGAGACAGTATGACTGGGTAGAGGCGAGCACAGGGGGAATACATGGCAATGCAGGCCAAGTATCTCCCGAGACGGTATGATGGAGCAGAGGCAAACACAGAGGAATACGGGGCCCTGGGTGTATTAATTTGTGAGTGCCTGGCATTTGGCCGGAGTCAAACCACAACATCTAGACAACTTGCTGCTTGAGTTCTTGACTTCTGTCATAGAGTACTTGACACTGAAACTCAGATTTGTTTAGACTGTTTTAAGGTGGGGACTTTGAAGATGCCTGTCTCAAAATATTTTCTGTGTCTGTAAAGTAACTGTCACGAGTTACATGTGATCTCTGGAGCATCTGCCCTGCAATTCCTGTGGTGAACTTTACAGCTGCGTTTCTACCTGACACACTGTGACTCAGCAGCATTGGTGCGCTATCAAAAAAATGGTACTTTCTGTTAATACAGCTAGATTCATCTTGGAGTACTGGGCATCAAATCTGTGGCTGTAGAACTGTGGCATTCCAGTTGATCTTGCAGCTGTTTTTACCACATGAACAAATGAACAGAAGGTATTTGATGAATTTGCCCTGGGAAACTCAAATGAAAAACTACCAACTGAAAATATTATTGTAATACTGACATTTGCAATACTGTTTTATAATGCATCTTGTGTCTACAGTGAAATCATCTGCCTCCTGTTTGGAAATCTTCAGAACTACTCGCACCAGTGGGAGCAGATATTAGTTCTGGGTGACAGCTCTGGCAGGACGAGGGTTCACAATGAGGGGAAAGTATTTACTCTGAAGACGTAAGTGTGAAATTTGGGTCTTTGTGCTTTGATATCATGTGTTTAGATATTTTTCTATGTTCAGTACACTGTGCAGACAAAAATGACAAATAACTGTTAGGGAGCAAAAATAAACAAAAAAAGGGCACTTTTTAATGGCAGTTGGGGGTTCAGTGAGCTGTGCATCTGTGACTCCTCAGGAAAACAAGTATCTGGTTCTAATAAACTACTCATAGTGTTGCAGAGTGATCAACACAAAGGGGTAATCTCTACTCCCAGAAAGATTATCATGCTGGAAGGAACATAAATACATTATTTGTGTACCTACCTAAGTAGAAATAGTAAAAATAACAGCTATATTGGAGTGTGTGGATTAAAATTTTGCACACTACTAGTGGCAGGCAACAGAAATTGTCAGTACTTTTAAGTCTTTTGATTGACTTTCTGCTTTAAGGTGACTACTAAACTCAAGTACAAGGTGTTTTTTGATACTGCTCCATGGTCATTGTCCATGTAACTTGACCATGTCATTTGATTTAGATAAAGCTCTTTTTTTATCTTGCTGGGAAAACAGATAGTCAGCTCAAATGCTTAGATTTCAGTTTAAAAAGCGGAAGTACAAACTAAGCTAATGAAAATATTTTCATGTTTAAAAATATGTCTTGAAGTAATTTATTTCTGATATTTGTAATATTATTCATGAGAAAAATGAAAACACAAACTGAGATTTCAGCAGCGTAATATTGAACATTTATTAGTAGAACAAAGGCAAACACAGTGCTGGGCGCTTGGCAATTTTGCCAGAGGCGCAATTTCATTCATTTTACAGTGAACTTAAGTACCTTCTCAAATTGTTACATATTCATTAAGCCCAGAAAATAATTCACACTTCACTCAACTCCCCATTCCTAGATCTCTGCTCCCTTCTGCCAGCATGACACCTTAGAAATCCTTCAGAAACAAGGCTTCCTTCGATGTCTCTTAATTTGTGGCCGATTGTTTTCTTTGGGAGGTGTGAGCTGAGATAACAGACTTTCTGGGACGCCTGTGGTCTTATCTTCTTTGTTTCTTTAAGATGTCTCAGTCTCCGGCTCTGTGGTTTATCAACTTAAAGACATTTATTACCATGTATTTATTACTACATATCCTAAGATATTACAACTATTTCGAAGTTACAATTCACCCTAACTTTGTACCCACTTATCTTTATTTTATCATAACACTATTTTTCCCCAGAACATTATTATTTATGAATATTAAATTCATATATGCGAAAGCCAGCATTTTTCATTCACTCCTTTTCCACATTCACTTAATTTATCAGAAAAGACCATAAATAATGTGATTAATGTGATTTTAACTGGTACAAAGATAAAGGTACAAATTATTTTTCTCACTGAATAACATCCATCTAAGAGTATGGATCAATGCAGTACTCATCAGTGCTGAACAATGAATTCAGAGTAGAACAAAGAACTTTGAATTACGAATCCTGGGGCAATATTAAAAAAACATTAAAAGAATCGAATGTTAGTTATGCTATCTTCCTTCTACTAGCCTGGATGTGTTAGTCTAGTAAATGACAAGTAAAACTAGGATAAAAATACTATTTGGAAGTTTAATTGGCAAAAAAATAAGGATCTGGGAAAATCTAACAACAAGCGGAAAGAAAAGGAAACCAATTAACCTTTTACTCCCTCTTCGTGTTTTGGTCCCTCCTAGGAAATAATCCCGTGTTCCTGCTTTCCTGGGGGATGCAGCTCCGTGTGCCACCCCTGCACCCCGGAGCACATTCCTCGTTCCCTGGTGCCTTGCTGGTCCCTGGTCCCTGTGCCCCATTCCCTTGGCGAAGCTCCCGCAAGCCCGCGCCACGTCCGAGCGCGCCTGCGGCCGCTGGGCTGAGCTTCCCTGCACCAGCCAATCAAACAGCGCCGCTTGCCGCTCCGCCGCGCCCCGCCGCACTTTGCACCAATCCCCTTCCCATGCGTCACTTCCTTTCCCCGCCTCCATGGACGGAAGATGGCGGCCGCTGCAGCCAGCGGGGTGGCTTGAGAGGGCGCGGAGGCGGGGCCTGCAGGGGCAGCGGGGTGTGCACGCGGCGGCGACCGGGGTGGCTCTGTGGGACCGGAAGAGGGTCTCCTTCGAACGGCCGGGATAAGGATCCCAGGTGAGGAACACTGGCAGGGGCAGGGATCCCCTAGAACGGCCGGGATAAGGACCCTGGGTAAGGAACACCGGGAGGGACAGGGAAAGGGACCCCTCTGGAGCGACCGGGGTAAGGATCCCGGGTAAGGAACACCAGCAGTGACAGGTACAGGGACGCCCTGGAACGGCCGGGATAAGGATTCTGGCTAAGGAACACCGGTAGGGGTAAGGGAAGGGACCCCCGTTGAGCGGCCGGGATAAGGATCCTAGGAAAGGTACCCGGGAGCGGCCGGGTCAAAGACCCGGGCAAGGAACTCCTTCGGCGGCCGGAACAAGAATTAGGGATGAGAAACCCCTGGGGGAACAGGGATGAGGATCCTGGGTAAGGAACCCTGGGGGAACCGGAGCAAGTGGCCCCTCCAGGGGCAGAGACAGGGATCCCAGATAAAGAACACTGGGGGGGGCCCTTCATGAGGAGCTCTGGGGGGCCCGGAGCAGGCCGAGGGAGGTGTGGAGTGAGGATAAGCGTGGGCCGTGCTGTGGGGAGGGCGCGGGCGCTGTGCCCCTGTGGGTCTCCCGGGAAGGGGGTGCCCTGGGGCGAGCTCTGAGGGGAGGGCAGGGTCCTGTGCCGGGGGTTGTCCCTGTGGAACTCGTGGTGGGGCACAAAGCGGTTGCCGTCGGGTGCATCGGGGCTAGGCTTCTCTGGCTGTGCTGCCCTCCCTCACCACAGTCTTTCTCTTTCCTTTAGGCTGTACTGAAGCGTTGCTGGGTTTGCTGACAGGCTGCGCTGTGTCGCTGGCGCAATGTGAAGCAGAATGCTCGACTTGCACTGTGAGTTTATCCTGTCAATCAGCAAAGCCTGGGAGCTTCATTCCCAAAACAAAGATACTCAGGCTAGGGGACACCTTAATGATTCTGTGATTCAATAAAATATATATATTAGGAAGTTATGCTGGTAAGCACTTGCTGCCCTCACCTAGGTTTGGTGCAGATTGGGCTGTTTATTAATAATAGTAATAGTCTAAAACAAGAATAACCCCAAACAAATATGGGAAAAGGTCAGAAGAAGAAATGGAAGTTTTTATTTGGGTTTTTTTGTTTGGTTGTTTTACTTCCTTGGGAAAAAAAGGGAAAAGAAACTTTTCTATGGTTATGAGTAGAAAAGTAGTTGCAGAAACTACTGCGAAAGCTGTGATATGCATAGCCTTAAAATAAATTTTAGATAATCAACAGATATCTCAAAGAATGCTGTATTGGAGAATTAGCTTTTTCCTGCAAGATACAGGGAGTGGAATTGTCAGTTGTGTGTTGTATTACTACCTCATATTGGTTGTAATCCTATAATTCCAAATTAATTTTTCCTAGAAATGTGTTACATATTAGGAAGAATGCAGAAACACAAGCTCTTTTCTTAGTATGCTGAGTTTTAGGTCTGTAAAAACTTTGCTCTCAGAACTAAATTATGTTAATGCATTTTATTTCCTAATGTTTTCAATGGGTTTCCTCTTTGAGAGAATAATCAGATTTAGTGAAGTGTGTGTGCAGAGCAGTTCGTTGAAGATAATTGTTACTGTCAGCAGAGTAACTGAACAGGTTTGTGTTCATGTGAATCTCATGGTTTCTAGGTACTAATTTTGCATGGTGCTTGTTTAAAGTTTTTATGTTTGTTTCTGTTTGTTTAGAGTTAAAGACTGGTGTAGCTGTTTGTGTTTTCCTCCAAATATCTTTTTATGGGGTTGAGGAACAGCCTTGTAGGGAAAGTTGGGCCCAGAACTCCTGGGCAGCCTCTGCATGGATTGACATGACCTGGGGTCTGCCTGTTTCTTCAGTGGTCTCAGACTTTTTTGGAAATTTCTTTTTTTCCACGTAAGAGTTCTGTGTATAGGATGATCGATGATGTTCAGGTGGCTTTTAAAATGTTTTTTTAAAAAGAGCACAGAATCATAGAATGGTGTGGGTTGAAAGGGACCTTAAAATCTGGTTCCAACCCCCTGCCATGGGCAGGGACATCTTCCACCAGACCAGGTTACTTCAAGCCCCGTCCAGCCTGGTCCTGACCACTTTCAGGGATGGGACTCCAACAGCTTCTCTGGGCAACCTGTGCCAGGGCCTCACCACTCTCATAGTCAAGAATTTCTTTCTGCCTTCTGTCAGTTTGAATCCATTCCCCCCTCTTCCTGTCACTCCAGGCCCTTGTAAGTAGTTTATCTCCATCTTTCTTGCAGGCTCCTATTAGAAGGCTGTGATTAGGTCACCCTAAAACCTTCTCTTTTCCAGGCTGAATAATACCAATTTTTTCAACCTTTCAAGATGATTTTTTTAAAATTCTTTTTCTTTCACTGCATCATTTTTGTGGGGCAACCCTGGGGTCTGGTCTGTACCTGACTGCGTGGGAGGCCTCCTGAGAGACTAGATGGTTGTTACATGCTGGCAGCATTTTCCAGCTGGGTTCTGCAGCTTTGTTGTGCTTTTTACTGGAACTATAAAAATAATGGTATTTCCAAGCTTTTCTGGGGAAAAAAAAGAAAAACCAGCAAAACAGAAAGAAATCAGCACTACCATGCTGCTCAGCTGTATTGATATCAAGCTGCCTCTGCAGACAATGTAAGACTGGGTTCTATTTGGTGAGTCCAAAGATGGTTTCTATGTGGTTCAGCTTCTCCTGTGTGAGGACAGACCTGTTAGTGGCTTTCACACCAGACAAAAAAAAGTGTTGAGAATTGTGAATCAGAGACTTGGCAATGTTTTCGAGAGTGCTTTGGGACTTGGGAGCAGTTAAGGTGCAAGGTGGGCAATGGAGGACGTAAGAAAGGCAGAAAAAGCATATTGCCCATCTGCTTGTGGGGTTAGGAAGTTCAACCTCAAAACACGCCATTTCCCTTCTCAGTCTTCAGCCTGACCCACTACCCACTTCTCCCTTAGCCATTTCCACTTCTTGTGTCTCTGCAACTGTCTCTTTAACAGAAGAGTTAAATACAAAAGAGTTACATAAATTCTTGCTGGTGCATTTTCCTCTCTCACTTACTCCTGCATTTAATTTAGGGTTAGTGAAATATACGTGGAGGTAACTTCTGGACATAAATGAGAGAATATTTTAGCTTCTAAAGTGAATGGGAGATGGAGGTACTGGGAAATGGGATAGAGATGGGTGCTTTTGTAGATGAAACTTTAGACTGGGAGTGACGAATGTCTGATGCCTTCAGTAGTTTGGATGAGTTGTTTCTATGATGCATTTTTGCCTTAGTCGATACTTTGATGCAAGTTTTAACAAAACACTTCAGTGAGAACAGAGCAGGAAATGGGAGTGGGAAAGAAGCAGCTAAGCCAGTGTATAGGACTGTAAAAATCACACTCAAATTGCAGGACAAACACTGGGTAATTCCATTAGGCTGTTCTGAAGGTCCCAGCATAGAATGTGTTTTCTGTCCTGTCTTACAGGTCTTACAGGATGAATCTTTTCAATAGTTAAAATAATTTATAAGTATTGGCAGGAAGCAAGTAGTTGCAGCTGTCCATTTTAACAAGTTCGTATTATCCTATAAACTCTTCAGTCTGATAAATTTTTATTCTGTTTATGTCAGGTGTTAAAGTCCAGAAGGACTATTACATTATCTAGTCTGATCTCCTTTGCGACATAAACCATCTGCATTGTTGTTTATACCCTTTACAGATTTTACATTAATATAGCACCCCTTTTCACATTAATCTGAAAGCACTTCTTGCAGATTGTTAATATTACGGGAGTTTTGTATTATTTTTTGTCACACTGTTTGTATTGCTGAAAATGTTTTGAGGTGACCTTAATATTTAGTTTGAG
The DNA here is from genome assembly GCA_013397935.1 of Dasyornis broadbenti. Lineage (NCBI taxonomy): Eukaryota > Metazoa > Chordata > Aves > Passeriformes > Dasyornithidae > Dasyornis > Dasyornis broadbenti. Next base: position 15,017 of record VZRN01002334.1, read on the forward strand.
ATTAAATCTGCAGCAGACAGAGGAGTGCAAGTATTTCAAAACTTCTTAGTTCCTATTGTTTTCCTCTTTGAGACTTGTTTTATATAAGAATGCACTGTGACCTTGAAAGGGCATTTGTTTGTTTTTTTTAAATTCTGTAGTTTTCCAGCTAAATGAAAACCTAATAAAAAAACCAAAACAAAAGGATTCTTTGTTTAATATGGCAACTGAATCTTATCTGTGAAAAAACAGCTACATTAAAACATTTGTAGTTCTTACGCTGAATTAAACTAACTGATTTAGAACCAAAATTAGCTTTAAAGTAAAATGATTGTTTAACTGTATTTTTTATCATCTTTCTTGCAATTACTTTTTTCTTCTTCAGCAGAATATTAGTTTTTTTTTATTTTTAATTGCTTAGCAACTTTTTACTTGCACCTCTCTCTGCAGCTCACCATAACTACTGAGATCTTTCTTTTTCCTCCTTCCCATTAACTCAAAGCAAAGCCATTTCTCAGCTTCTTGGTAAAAATAAGATGCAAAAGTGCTGTACAATTAACTGGCAAGCAGTTAAATTGGTGAAAAAACAATCCAGTATTTAACTAAAATTGACAAACTGGAGTTGTGTGCTGGTGCTACCTGGAATAGGAAGCTTCAGATATTGTTCACTTTTCAATAGTTTGAGGATCTTTTCATAAAAATAATTTGTGTATCTTTGTTGCTATGGGAATGAGTGGGAAAGCTGGAATTCAGTGTTATTACTCCTTTGTGCAATCAGAAGGGACAAGCGAATAGCAGTGAAAGCAGAAATTCTTGTTTAGAAACATACAGGTCTTTACTAGCAATTCTAACATTTGAGTTTTTATGTGGTTTATGAAGAAGTTTTTTGAGGTAAGAGGATTTGATTTTAGTTTATTCAATGGCTATCGGGATATCTAAGGAAATATATGACTCAGTTTTGAAAGAGAAAAAAATAGATTTAGAGAAAATTTAATTCTAGTGGTTTAATGTCTTGAGCAGCTATTACCTCACATGTGCGTTGAACACTCCTGCTTCAGGAATGTTTGTAGGAGATAGATATGAGTGTAATAGATTGAGAGAGGAAGAGTTTTGTAGTTGCTGGGTTTTATTTGTTCATCCCTCCTCCCTAGGAAATTCGAGTGGTAGGTGTTTCTGGGCTCTGCACTTGCTGGATGCTAAAAGAGCAAATACAAATGCACACAAGTCAGTCATTCCTTAGATGTTTATGTGTGCATTGCATGGACATACAAGTCACATCTCGCATTATTATGAAGTCTGAAAGATCAAAATCTCTGGATTGGAGTCACCAAGTGAGACTTTTGAAGTCACCAAATGAGACTTTAATAAAGAACTTGTGTATATTTTTAACCTCTGATGTTTCAGAAAGAGAAGTTGTGATGTAGTTGAATTTGGTTGGGTTTTTTTTTTCTTCAGCTTTTCGTGCTAGACAGTTATAAGTGAAGGCTGTGATTTTTGATTAACCATCTGATTTTAGGAAAGGAGGCTTTTAAAAGGAAGGAAGAAATATTGGTACTTTAATAACACTCTTTGGATCAGGTAAACTGTGACACCCTCTCAGAGTGTGGCTGAGCTGCTCTGGGGCGGTCACTGGCGGCATCCGGTGGCCAAATGTGGAATAGCCTCTGGCAGACTGTTCCAAACTCCTTGGGATTTTCCACCCAGCAGCCTTGGCATTAGATGTAGCAGTGGGGAGGGGCACGCTCAAGTCCTTAGGCTGCTATCCCAACGGTTCCAGAGGCATGGAGAGGAGACCACCTTACGCTGGAAGCTGCATGCCCTTTGTGCAAATGCATGCCCTCTTACCTTATCTTAATGCTGCTTTTGAAACTATGGAGTGAGCAAATATTGTGTCTTGCTGTAGTCTGCCTGGCAGTATCTTTCAGAAAGGAATAATGAGCCAGTTTATCTCAGAGTTGCTTGTTTCTCAGTCGGCCTTCCTATTTGGGTTCTTTGCTGTGCAAGGACAGTGGTGGGTGCCAGGCTGGCGAGGTTATAAAAGCAGATGAAGACAGTTAAGGTTTTTACCCCCACTGTTATAATTGGAAGGTATTTTGTAAAATAAACTTTATGATTTCTGCTCCATCTTTTATTTATGGTCAGTTTATACTCTTAAACTCTTGTGCCAGTATTGTTGAGTAGCTCCCCTTCCTCCTCAGCATTTATTCCTTTGATGTATTTGTAGATAGTAATCGTATCTGTCTTGGGGTGACATTATGAAAGTCCTATATTCCATATCATCTGCTTTCTGCTCAGACAATGTGTTCTGTAACTTTAAGAAGCTGGGAGAAACTCTGCTGGCCCGGGTTGTTTGAAATTCCTCCCCTGGTGTCTGGCCTTGAAGGGACGGGGTGGGGGGAAAGACGGCTGGGAGGTTTTTCCCTCTCGCACTCTCTCTGGGGCTTCCAGCGGCAGCGGCAGCAGCAGCGGCGAAGGCCTATTCCTTCTTCGGTTTTATCTGTTTGGACTGTTTTTCTCGACTTGCTTTCTCATCCGAGACATCAGACAACACCCGAGAGGAAGCAGGTGAGAATCCTTCAGGAAGCCACCTGAGGGACTTCGCCCAGCCCCGCAGTACCCCCCGGTGGGGGAGGTGGAACTACACCCAAGGGAAAACGGGACACTAAAGGCCATCGGACTGTTCGGTCAGGTCTAATAAGTCCTTTTCTTTTTCCCATGTTTTATGAGCATTTGGTTTTGTTTGTTAAATAGAATAGGGTTTTTTTCACTTTCACCCAAGAAGGTTTGTTGTGGTGGGGGGAGGAGGTGCTGGAGGCCTGTTCCTGTGGGGGAGGCGCTTAGTAGAAGTGTTTTCCTCCTAAACTTGTCTCGAAACTAAGACAGTATCCCTGCTCAGTCTTTGTCTTTGCCAAGCTACACAAGGCAAAGCATCCAGCTACTTCTTGTGAAATAAACAGTCCATTACCTGCATCATCTAACCCTACCTTCTCTGCACTTGATTATGGCTTAGTTATCAAGATGATGACCTCAGCAAAGAGCACTGCTGGGAGCCTGCTATGACGCTGTGAAATATGGGTTTATTTAAGCATAGAGAAGAAACATGGCTTGAGAGCAGGGTTATTAAAATGCATAAAGCTCTTGACTTTGCTTTTTATCCCTGTCTTATTTTTGGGCAACAGGCTGGTGAAGAGGTTGGAAAGGTGTTTGTGGATCTTAGAAAAATAAGTTCCCCATCCAGGTCTTAGGGGTTCACGGGTCCTAACGAAAACATAAAGTTCTGTTGTGATTTGCCAGCAGGGATTGTCTGTGTTGCTGCATAAAGCAGATCTTTTGATCAGAAAGTCTGGAGTATCAATACCTGCACACTACCTCCTTTGTCCTTCCTTTTCATGGTTTTATTTCCTATGAGTGAATCCTAAATCACTTAAAGAGTGAAGAAACAGTTGAACGTGAACTTCCAGTGCAGTGTGGAAAATCACTATGCATTTGGATGTCAAGAAAAGGAAAAGCTGATTTTTAAAAAGTCTTTTATGGCATGAGTGAAGCTCTGCTGGAGTTCTGTTTATGGTTCAAGTGCAAGGACTGTCTAAAGGCTACTGAAGACAAAGAGCTATAGAGCATGCCTTGCATGGGTTCAATGTCTACATCCTTGATGACTTAGCATCTTTTGTGGAGACTCAAAAGTAAATTCTCCTGAACAGGATAGAGTCAACAAAGCTTTGAAACCCTTTATTTCAGCCTCTTCCGTCCTCCTGTTGTCACTTAGATGGCATCTTTTCCTTTTGTCTGCTACAAAGCATTGAAAATTGAGCTTTGGGCATGATAAAGATTCATTTAGAGCCTCCACCTGTCAGACTGCACAAAGAGCATGTTTTTGAAACTGATAGTCTGTTAACTGTCATGGGCACACAGGGATCTCAAGTTTCTCTTTGTAACCAGAGAGTGTCTTTACAAATTATCTTGACGTGGGGATGTTCTGGAGTAGCTAAGTATGAAAAAATGGGTATTGTAGGATGTCTCGGTTTGGAAGACAGGTGTCTGCTAAGGAAGGTGAAAACCTGCCTTAGAATAGAGGATATCACCCCCCTCCCTCCAAATTGTTATAACTTTGAAATCAAAGGCTCTCAGGCAAAGATATGGGAAAAGGAATAACAGTTCTTTACTAGTATCTATAACACAGAAAACAAGCAACAATAACAGTAACAATAACAAACAAACCAGAAACCCGGTGTCTGCTTTCTCTGGGCTGCCAGACACCACCCCTCCCCTTTGGTGCAGTGACGGTCACGGCCGGCAGGGGGCGCGGTTGGGTTCCCGGCAGGGCAGGGGCGATGGCTCCCGTGCAGCTGCAGGGGGCGCTGTGGCGCGAGTTCAGGTCCTTGGTGATGGCGGACGGACCAGAGGCAAGATGGCCCAGACGGCAACAGGAGCTGTAGGAGGAAGCCTCGGAGCAGCAAACTGGGCGACAGAGCTGGTTCACTCAGTACAGCGAGCTAAAGAGTGGCAGAAACTCTGCAGCGGTGGCAGAGGCTGTAGTGCGTCCCGACAGGCAGAATGGGGGTGAGGGTCAGCGGCAGCCGAGCTCCCTGCATGGCAACTGCCGCACGCAGCCGGGGAAAATGCGCACTCTGGGAGTGGGGCAGAAACAGGGTCGGGGCTCTGCACCTCTCCTGCCAATGAAAACTCACCCAGCAAGGAAGAAAAAAACAAGGCAGTGTTGGGCTCCTGCAGCAGCAGCAAAAAACCAGCCCAGCCGTCTCCTCCAAGGTCTCGGGAACAAGTGTGTCCTTGCCAACGGCCACGTACCTTTTTCTCCCCTTGCCACACTCGGCCACGTTTTTGTCTCTTAAGTACCCAGTCGTTATCTCTTAATTACCCAGTCGTTATCTCTTGAGTACGCAGTCGTTAAGGCTCGTTAAAGTGTCCATAACAACAGGATAGAAAAATTCCCAACCTCCAACATTGCATGTGATTGGCGCAGATGCCTTAGTGATCTGCACGTTCTGGGGAAGCAGATGAGGAAAATGAGAAGTTGTGACAGATGTCTTTGCCTGTGCAAAACATCTGGAACTGCAGAGAATTGCTTGGCAATGATGTTAAAGTGGTGCTAAAAATTACCAAGCACACAAATATGTGTCCTGTATTCCTCTACATCTGCGAATGTTGGGGATTACCTTCTTACCTGTTCACCAGCAACTGAGTTAAGCTTGGGATGTCAAGGGAAGAGTCTTGAACACATGATAGTTTTGTATTTTGAAGAATGAGCTCTCATAATGAAGTGTACTTAAGGTAAATGACTGTTGCAAAAGAATTTCTAAAATGTTCCAGTAAATAAAACATTGACTTTATGTCATTGGAGGTGTTTTGGCACCAGTGTGTTGTAGTAGGAGCTATTTTTTCCATTTATAGCAAAGATTCTTTATATCCTTTTATTATGGTTGCTGCTAAATTCAGGCTGAAAGTTCCCAGGCTTCCTGTAGTGTAGAAATAAATTCTTTGGAAGAATTTCAGCAAAATTTATTAGTATTTGGGAAGAGTCTTCTTCCTTATTTCCAGGTTTCTTTTATATGAGGATGCTGATAGTAAGTGGCAGTATCTGAATTGAAGGAAATAAATGGTGTTGTTTCAGAGTCACTAAATTATTCATGCAGTCGTGTAAGTAATTTTTTCCTTTCACCGTTCTCTGTAGGGGGAATCATTGGTGTTGCCCATTCACATGGTGTTTTGTTCAGTGGCCCTGATTGGAGTCCTTTCTTGTAATCCCAAACTTGATACAGCAGCGGAGCACTTTTCGACTTCAGAATTTGCAGGTGCACCACAGTGTGACTGTGACTTTCCATTTTTTTTTCTTGTAGTGTAGACATTCAGAACAAGGCTTTTTTTTGAAAGTCAGTTGCTGGCTATGGCTATTACTGATGTTTGTGAGCACAAGGATTGTGAGTTGGGCAACCACTGTCCTTGTTTCACCAACTGAGGAAGTGAAGAGTGAATGTTGCCCCTTGCTGGGAATTGCTCAGCAAGCTGTTCTGCCAGAGTCAGGACTAGGAAGTGTTTGTAGGCCAGGCTCTTGTTCAAATCCCCTTAGATAAATACTTCATTTCTCTCTTCTGTGAGATGACCATCTCGGTGTGTAGCTCTAGTGCCAAGTCCTACAGCAAAGCTGTTGGACCTCTTTACAAAAGAAAAAGCTGTTAGTGAGCATGAACCTCCTCTGAGCTGCTTGTGGCTGTGAATGGAGAAAAACTTAATACTACATGTAGGTGAGCATTGTACCCCCTGTTTTTGATTTCCAGCAGCTGTTGGCTGTGTGTTATTTGAGAGGCTGATTAGTTCTGTATCTTCTTTCCTATGTTTGTGGTTACAGAAAGTCATGTCAATAAGATGTGTTCAGTGGGAGGTGCTCACAGGAGAAAGGAAATTACTTTTCTGTGGTCACTGTGGTCTGATGAGATAAGCACCAGTGCAGAAGGCTGAGACTTGGATTCTCTTCAAGGTTTGCAGCAGATTGGCTGGATAGGCATGGTTCCATTACAGATAACCAGCACACAGAGGTGCTGTATTCTGAAGCTGGGAGTTGTCTGGACCTACTGGAGTTGGGAATGTTGGTGTTCGCATAGCACTGGGACAGCACACACACCATCCACCTTCCATTCCCGCTGGGGATGTTAACAAATATCCTGGATCCCCTCGTGGCAGGAAGTGGTGGTTAGAGGCAGGGAGAGTGCCACAGCACTGGGCATGGTTTCCCTGGGAGATGCTTCCCCTTCTTTTAGAGGGTAATCTGCATGCCTCACCCTGTATGTTGTGAGTGTGCTGGGCTGGAGCACAGGTTAGCTGAGCTCTGTGCCTGGAAGGAGAGGGGAGCAGCAACAGGCACAAATCTCATATTTGACCCTCATCTCAGAGCCTTGCTCTGTGCTGGTGCCAGGGTCCAGCACTGGGACAGTTTCCTGTTCTCTAGAATGCACCTGAGGATGCAGCATTTGTTGTTTACCTGTTCAGTGGCTTTTGAGCGTGCAATTCAGGCATAGATTAGCTTTCACAGACTGTTTTTAAACAGTATTCTTTGCCAGAAATAAAGAAAAACCATAATATATAGAATTTAGAATACAAATAGCCCAATTGCAGTATCTCTTTCTATAATTTACCCTTTGCCTGGGACTCTTTCAAATCTACCTTTATTAAATAGGATTGCTTCTGCTGCAGCTTCTGTCATCTTGATCTGAGAATAGCTGTGAGAGTAAAATAGAGCATCTCTTATCCTCTTATTACTCCTTTATTGGATGACCACCTCATCCACACCTGGATGCAGTCACATCCTCTACGTGGTGAGGTCACTACGAGGAAAGCTTCCTCACATCTGTTAATTAGATCTGTGCTGCCAGCACGGAATTGGATGAAGACTGGAAAAGGAATATTCTCAAATGTGTTTGAAACATTGTTTTACACAGCTTCTTAGAGTATTTAGAAGCAGTGCTTCCCATGTTTATGTCAGGGTCTCCTAAATTGGTCTAGAGAAGGTAGGTTAGCAATCTGAGCATCATATTTTAATAAATTTGCCCTTATTTTGAAGCCAACATTTGTAATTCGGCATTTTTATACTTCTGTATAGTGCTTTCTAGCATATTTGAGTTTTTTAATTGTACATTGGATTATTCTACACTTTTTCAATTGATCATCTAGTCTTTTGCAGCTCTTTACCATCTCTTTGGTTCATGAATTTCTGTCAATAGACTTTCAATTACTCAAGTTTAAATGTTAATTCATTGTACTTTGGACCTGAAGGCATGCCTAAATGTTCTAGACCTCATCTGTCTCCACCATATTTTTCAGTGTTGGATGCAAAATCAGCATAGGTCTTTCTAGTTTGAATGCAGAATCTTACACCTAAAAAAGACAACCTGAAAATTTTCTTTTGATGAAAATACTCAGTGTATTGTTTTATGATTTATGCTTTTAAAGCTATGCTTGATCCAATCCAGAAGTTGTTTTTACATTCTCTCCCTATGGATGTCCAGTATAATATTCAGAAGAGGTTTTCTTTCTGTATTGATGTGAATACCTTCTTATGCCTCCAAAAGATAAGTTCACAAAAGTTGTAGTTTCCATTTTTTTTTAATTTTTGTTTTTTAATTGTTGAACCCCAAAGCACTGAACACCTGTTTTTCCCTTAATTCTCTCCTACCTCTGACTCTTATTTTTTCCCTCCAACCAATACAGGTTAAGGCCATTTCCTTGGTTCACTCTCCCACCTACAGTTCCTCTCTCCGTTGCTGAACAGGATTGTACCCCCAAGCTCAGTCTTCGTGGGAGGGCAGGAATTGATTTCATGAAAGGCAAGTAGCTTGGCAGACCTAATTTTTTCAGTCTTCCCATAGACTTTGCGTTTTATCTTTTTCCTCCTTTCTATTCTCCTGGTACAATTTTCTCTGTACTGCAGATGAAGAATTACATGGAGCTTCCTTCTGACTGTGCTTTACGTTTGGAAGCAAGAAGCAACTGATTTGAGAGGATGAAACAATTCTCTTGGCAGTTACATCTTGTCTCTGCACTTTAGCGTAGCCTCTCATGCATTTTATTCCTTTCCTGCCTGATGACTAAATGCTCGTGTCTTTGCCTTCAGTAGGCTTTGTGGGAATGCTGGAAAAACCCCTTCTCTCTCTGCTTCGGTAAAATAACAAAACTAGCTATAAGAGTGTGTGTACCAGAGAACCTGTGCATTCCTGATGGGTGTTCTGTGCTTCCCCTGAGTGCTTAGGTCATTTGCTGACCCAGCTTCTGCTGGGGAGTGGTGCCAGTGAGGAGAGGTCTCTGCAGGCCTCCTGCATGAGAGAAGTGCACCACTGATGTGTTTTCCCTGCCTTGGCAGCTCTGCTTTCAAATGCAAACCACATGTCTTGTCTCATGCATGAGCTGCTTCCCACTGCCCTGAGTTCCGAGTTCCTTCTTAGCTTGTTCTTGAATTTTTAGTAATTGTAAAAATAAAGGGAGGGTCTGTTTATATTGTTTATAGTAGGAAAGAACAGAGCAAGATTTCATCTACTGCTGTTCAGATCCCTTGCTATTTTTGGTATTTGACCTCTGCAGAGAAGACCAGAACTATGGGTCTCATTCTTTTTTATTACATGTTTCTACCCTCCCACTCATAAGTTACTCTTACGTTAGTGATTAAATCTTTGAGAATGTGCCATTTTCACCACGTTTTTCAATGTCTTTTTCAAAGGAAAATTTGTATTTCTATATATTTTTGAGCTAACATTCCCTTTTGGAAAGGACAACTATGTAACTTGGCAGCATCTTCTGTACACCACTCAAAGGAAAAGGGAAATAACTTATGATTTGCTGGTTTATCTTTTGAAAAATGTTTTGGATTGAAGAGGACTGATGAGCCTATTGGCTTGAACTGAGGCTGCAACATTTAGAATACTGCACAAACAGCACGGCAGTATGTGCTGGGACGATGTTAAGTGTTTAGTTTGTGCAGATAGGTACTTGCTTTTCATTTCTCCACCACTGGAAAGGGCTGCCTTTGGCAGAACTGTTTTCTTCTAGTCTTGCTGTGTGGTTGTTTCCACACTCCACCCGTGAAAAACACATAACAAAGGCATTTGAAAATCCTGTCCTGCCTGTTTGGCATCACTTCTACTTTGTGCCTTCTATTCTAAACATTGAGTTTATTTCTTTTTAAAAGAAGCCATGTAGGATGCCCTGGAGGTCAAAATATTTTAGGTTATTTCAGAGAACTGTATTTATTCTTAGTTCCCCAGATGTAATGAGTTTTGAGTGTCCATCCCAAAGCCTGTTGTGACATCCAGGAGATGTGCAGGGGTTGCATGTAACTGTAAAGTTAATTCATAGAACAGATCACATGAGTGTAGTTCCAGAGGTCTAGATACAGTAACACAGAAGTTTCAGGTTTAATTTATAAAAGGTGGCTTTACCTGGCTGGGGAGGGTGCAGGTGTGGATGCAGCTGAAAGATTCAGCTGTTCCATGTAAGGAATGGTGATCCCTAAGGATGGAATTGCACCTCTGTTTCAAGCACAAGTGACTGGCCAAAGCCAGACGTCTTCAGCCAGATACTCGTGTCTGTCATCCCAGTGGTGGCGGTTTCCTGGCACCTTGATACTACCTGGATTTTGTCAGTGTTGAGACTGTAGATCCAGTCTGTGGGCCACTGTGAGCTGGAGAAAGTGAAGACCCTGAATTTAATGAACTTCCTCACATTTTGAGCAAAGGTACCATGGGGAAAGAAAAACTTTTGGCCAGCGCCCTCTGTGATTCCTTCTGAGACTGGAGCAGTCCAAGAGCAAGCTGTTGGTGCTCTACAAAGCCTTTGTGTCAGAGAATTTGTCACACAAATGAGCAATTCTTCTCTCTGATCATCCCAAGTGGCTGTTCTGCTGTATCCCAAGTATGTCATGTTTCAAAGACACTGATTTTGCCAAAGGATTCTTTGGAAAACAGATACCTCTGTTGTTAAAGAACTAAAAGTACTTCAGTGCAGAGGACTGTGTGCTTTGTATGTGGCTGCCGTCCAGTGCTTAGTTATCTTCTATTGTGTTTAGAAGACCATTGTTTCCTACTCGTCTCATAAATTTAACACAGATCCTATTCTTGCCATTTAAACTTTCCCATCAAAATACAACAGTGACTTCCCCTTCTGAAAAGGAAGGGCTGGCAGCTACACCCTGAAGTTTGAGCATGAATTGTTTTTATAACCTTCAATCACAATTTCATAATAGTCTGAAGACTTTCTTACTAAGGCAGACATTTTACTGAGTTTTTAGCAAAAACCTGGCTGCCATCAAACACAATTTTAAGGCTTCTTAGTTGTTGCAGTGGAAATAGAATTGAAGACTGAACCCTTCACCTTCCTGATGGTGGAAGTTGCACTTCTGTCTGAAAACATGAGCAGCGTTTTCTGGTATTTCAGAATAATTGTACTTAAGCCATTTGGGGTAAAAGCTTAAGAGTTGTGTTGGCCTAATTTTATTTTCCAGAAAATATTATTAAAACTGAATGAACCTCCTTTTGCAGACTCTGGCTTTTTACAACTTCTGGGTATTTGTAGAGTTCCCTTGCCCTCCCCAGCAGTGAAAGCTCTGACATGAGTATTGTAGAAACTGCTTATTGAAAGATATTCTCTATCATAGTCAGTAATATTTAAACAACTGCGTGCCTTCCAGATGGATGACATTTGTCAGGAACATGTCTGTCTGAGTTTATTTGGCCTTTTGAGTAGACAAAGTCTGAATATTTAGAGCTTAAAATTCAGGTGATTTTGGAAAACTACATTTTTCTTTAAAAAAATTTACAGAGAGAACATGATTTTTTAATAACCATAGCACTACAGGAGAGTTATTTTACAAAAATTCATTTCTCCACCCTCAAGCATGTGTGCTTGAAACTGTTTAAGTAGAAACTTCCATTGTAATTCTTCAGTAAATTGAATTATGGAGTTTTCCTAATTAATAATGTTAAAAATATTTTATTTCTTCAGTTTATATTATTAATTTGCATGCAAGTTTAACAGTTCTTTGTTTAAGCAGCATAGCAAACAGCATTTGAGAGCAGTTGGCTTTATGGAATAGTACTAGTAAAAGCTTGTTTCATTTGAGGACATACCCAGAAAAGTAAGTAAGGAACAAGTTCTGTGGGTAGGCTGTACACAGGGTAATGCCAGAAAATGCGTTGAACTTCTTTGCTTCAGAGGGGAAAGGAGTTTCCACAGGATGTCTGCATTTTATGGCAAAAATTACTTTAGATGTGCTCTGAAAGTTTGCTTTGATGTAGAAGATTAACCTGGGGACCTCATTGTCAGGATATTACTGAGGCAAATCGCTTAGTGAGATTATTTGTGACTTGGGAATTAAGTTTTTATGTGTGCCTACATAAGCGCTTTCTTAAAATCTTGCTTGTTTGTCACATGATGTTGTGAGTATTTGTGTGCACCAAACCAGAGGAGGGAAAGCAAACCCCTGAAACCACAAACAACGCCAAGAAGAAAAAGAAAGCAGAATGCAGCTTTGTCATAGCAACTTTTCCTTTGTTTTTGGTTTCTCATGGACAATTAAAATAATTATGACTAAAGCAAGTAATACATGGAAACTTGCATATTCCATCCGTAAAAATCCAGCCTGGAGAATTTGCAGAAAAATTGATGATAGGACAGCTAGGAAGGCGTGAGAATGTTTTCTTGAATTCTGTGTCTGCCTGACTTTTACTCCATTTCTGTTTGGATTTTTTTTTTTTTTTTTCCCCCAAAGGGTCGTTTCATGTATGGGATTTGCTGCTGGCCCAGACCTTAAGGCAATATCAGTACCACTGAGAAGTCACTAAAGTGTTGGTCCCTTAAAACCTGCTGTGATTGCATCAGTGTTTGGGTTTTGATTCTTTTTGAACACAGAATAGTGGTCTAATTGAAGCTGTGTTTTTAACAGAAGTGGATGACTGTACTTAACATATCTATGTCTTCCTTTAAAAAATAGTTGTCGTTTATGAACCACTAAAACTATAGCAAATATCTCTTTAAAATGTAAATACTGCTGTGCCTTTCCTGACTCTGATTTGATGGAATCTTTACTGCAATTACAGAATGGAATTTTCTGTTGTGTTATAGCAAGGAAAAAACTGTTTTTCCTTTTTTTTTTAGGGCATATTTTAGACATGAATCTGTGAGAGGATTAAGAGAATTTTGTTTAATTTTGGTATTGCTGGGTAAAGTTTGCATTCGTGTGTATCACTAAAATAATTTGGGTTTCTAGGAGGGTTCAGTAGTGCCAGAGAGGAATTGCCTCTGAAGGGGAGATTATTATCAGCTGCACTAAAAGCCAGTGTTGTGTGGTTTTACAGGAGGCTCAGAAAACCTTCAGGTGCTTAATTGCAGTGAATTCCACGTCATGTCGCCTGCTTAGGTGGTCCATGATATGCTGACAGGTGTTTCTGTGTGTCATTGGGCACCTAAATACTTGTAAAATTACTTCACAAGGCCATTTCGGGCTATAGTCCTGCATAATTTTGGTCTTGTTCTCTGCCTTCCCTGTGCACATCCCTCAGCACAGAAGTTGCCTTAAGAAGTCTCCTGCAGTTGTACTGATGCAGCTGCTTGTGAGCTGTGTTTCCTAGAACAAAACTTACTCCTCCTTAGGTAGAGGGGGTGACTTCATTTTGTTTCCATTTGTGCAGAACATCACGTTGCTTTATAAAAATAATGAAAGCAAATTTAACTAAGTGACTCTCCCAGGATTCCCAGATAGACTGTTTAATCTGTTAAGGGGATTATCTGGTGTAGTGCTTACAGACATGAGAGACTGAACTCCTTGAATCAGGGAGCCCTTTCCTGTTCTGTGTTCCTGTGAATGAAGTTGTGGTGGGGAGGACATTGGGATAATTGAACTTTAGCTCTGTGCATCACTTCTGCACAAGATGCTTTCTTGTAAGTGTTTATAAATCTAACACTGTTTAAGAATATTGTAATTAAAACTCTCCTTGGATGTTATTTATTACAGGTGTCTGGCAACTCTGGGGAGAGTGTTTGAGATGAGTGCAGTGGAGAAGATGGAGGAGCAGCTGGTGGCTCTGCACATAACCAGGCGCTGTGTGCTCAGCGAGGAACCTACCTACCTGCTGGACATCGACACCTCCACAGCTGCCCAGCCTGGGAGCAGCCGCTTCGTGGCAGTTTGCTGTTCCAATAAATCACTCGGGGTGTATGACAGGGAGACACTGCACCTCCTGCGGAAGTACAGCAGCTATCCTGGGACCCTCAGTGGGGTCAGATTTGCAAACGCGTGTGACAGTGTAGTGTTCTCAGCCTGCAGTGAGGGCACGGTGAAGTGCTGGGATGTTCGCTCAGCCACGCAGAAGCCTGTGCAGGTGTTCAGTGGCTATCCTTCCAATGTCTTCATTAGCTTTGATATCAGCTGCAGTGACCTCATCATTTGTGCTGGAACGGAAAAAGTTGAAAAGGACACGTTTCTGGTGTTCTGGGATGCAAGAGGCATTACAGACTGTGCCAGCACCGCTAAAGAACCCCTGGGAGTCTATTCTGAAAGCCACAATGATGACATCACTAAAATCTGTTTTCATCCTATCAAACCCAATTTGGTAGTGTCTGGGTCAACTGATGGCTTGGTGAACCTGTTTGACATCAACAAGGATAATGAGGATGATGCTTTGATATCAACTTGCAATTCAGATTCATCAGTGAGTTCTCTTGGCTGGTCTGGGAAAGATTACAAACAGGTCTATTGCATGACGCATGATGAGGGGTTCTGCTGGTGGGACATGGCTCAGCTGGACACCGAAGAACCAATAACACTGCTGCATGTTCTGGATGTCAGAGAGTCTGTCTGTGCTGAAAACCACGGCCTGCATTACCTGGTGGGTGGCTTGTACCATGAAAAGGTAGGGAAGCTCTTCCTGATTGGGGGAACCTCCACAGGAAACGTCCATCTGATCAGCTGTGGCACCGATGGCCTGAGTCTGGTGGGGACCCTGTGTGAGGGACACTCGTCCACTGTCCGCTCCTTCTGCTGGAGCCCGACAGATGAGTCTCTGCTGACGGGTGGAGAGGATGCTCAGCTGTTGCTATGGAAACCTGGAGCTGTGGAAAGGTCCCTCACAAAGAAAGCATCTCTGAAGATCTCTTCTTCTGTGCAGAAGAGAGTAAGAGTTCACAACACTTCTCTCAAAAGCAGGAAAAAGTGAAATGACTAAAGTGGGGATCTCTGCTGTGTAGAGTTTTCCTGGTGTTTAATCTCTCAGGCAATGCTTGGCCAGCTTTTATTTGGAGATATTCTGTGGAAAGAATTGTGGTGCTTGAATTCCCCTGAGAATGTATTTCAGTCATCAGAAGAATGCCTTTTATTTTTTTTTTAAGTTGCTAATATTAATCAGAAAAGAGTAAACATTTGCTCCTGAGTTCTTGAACAACAGATGTTAAATCATATTATATAAAGCTGTTTCTGTGGTTATTAAATGCCTCAGACAATATTTTAAATGTGTATACAGGCCTGTGGCTTGCATAGTTTGTTACATTCCCAGTGATGTTCCCTGGCACATTTTAAAAGCTTTTGTATTCCATGTTGTATTTTGCCCTCTTTACAGAAAACTTAATGAAATTGCTCAATTGTGTAAAAGATTTTATATCACATCTTAATGCCTGAAGGAATTACTTCTTGATGAAACAGAAAATAAATAGTTTTGCACTGTCACATCACTGGTTTAGAACAAGCTCATAAAGAAGCAGCTGATAAAGCCCTATTTTTTATAGCAGATATGAATGTAAACCAAGCAGCAGCTAATCTGTATGAGTATGAGAACTGTTAAACTGGCATTATTTCCTGCATGAAAATACCCAAGAATTTTGCAAGCAGCTTTATTCTCTCCTACTAAGTGCACCTGGAAGACTGGGCCAATCATTGGTGGGTTGGAGAAATTGATGGGTGTAATTACACCAGTGGTGCTTAAAATTCCAAACCCTGACTTGAAAGAAACTGGTATCACATGCCAAGTGGGGATGCTAAAATCCAAAAATGAAGACTGTCTTCAGAAACTGTAGTTATGGAGAAACAGACTGATATGAGGAGACTTTAACAAAACCTTTTAGAGGTTGGCCTGTGTCCTTTAAGAAATGTTTCTTTCTGCAGAGAGGTTTTATGCTTGGATGTCTCCCCAGGAGAGCTTTGTTTTATTATTCCACCAAATACCCATTGAGTGGTGCAAAAACAGCCCAGTACTTGTAAAATGGGTGAGACTTTACGCTTATTCTGCTTTGCTGGCAGACTCCAACCTGTGCACCTGGCTCTGCACACACACTCACCTCCAGCCTTCCCACGGCCACTGCAGCCAAATCATGTTGGTGTTTAGGCTGTAGTTACACGTGCCCTACAACTGAAACCAGCACCAGTGTATTTAAGAATTGCCCTGTTACAGATTAGCTGGCAAAGGATTTAAGAGGGGTTGGATTATTTTTTTTCCCCTGAGGGTGGATAGGTAATTCTTTCAGAACAAGTTCTGAACATCAGGTTTAGAGGATTATGCTGGAGTTTAGAAACAGTTTCTAAGGTACAGAAGATACTCTAGTGTATGGTTACAGCTGTGCTGAAGATGCCTTAATCATCTCTGGAATTGAATCCTTTTCAACCACAAGTATCGAGTTTCCACATGATGTTTCACAAACTGTTAATACCTTTTAGCCACTACTGTGAATCCATTTTTGGTTTGCATTTGCCTGTTGGTGATAAGTAAGATGATTCACTTGGTTTTGTTACTGCTGGTTATTTAAAAGTGCAGCTTCAATTTAAAAACCAGAGTTCTCTTCACCTTTTTTTTTTTTTTGTTACTTGTGTTAAATTTGTGTTACCCCCAATATCCATATCTGTTGCTTTCCAAATTACATTGTGCTATTTTGAGGTGAAGTGAGCAGTGAGTGTCTGGGCCACGACGTGCCTGGATCATGTGCTCTCAAGTTTTATTCTCCCAGGTCATTGTTTTTGCCTATTCTGTAATTGAGTGGACCAAGAGCTTCAGACTCCTCTGAATTCACTGTAAAGCCCTCATGGGCCTGACCTGGTTCAGTGCAAAATTGGGGTGGGGGACTGAAGGATGATTCTGAGACCTGTTTCATTGCAGGTACAGTATGTAAGTTGCTTTTTAGATGTTTATCCACTCTTTTCATGATATCTTGACACATTCAGTGGAGTAAAGTCATTGGGTCTATCTCACACTTGATTTCTTGAAGACAGATTTGTGTACATATAGAGAAATGCACAGAGAGGGAGCTTGTGGTTGCCTCCACTTGCTTTCAAGTGTCTGCTGAGTGAAATTCCAGTGTGCTTTGCCAGCTGCCTCTGAATTAAAGCAGCAGAGGTGGGAGTTCTGGGACTGAAAAGTTTGCAGTATGCAACCTTTGTCTGTTATCTTGTTTCTGAATGAGGTGGTTATCGATTTTTTTCTGTATCAGTCACAGTTGAAGCCATGATTTTCCCTGAGCAACTGATTTCTCCCTTTTCAGTGCATAACAGAAATAGCAGTGGAAGGGGAAAAATGTGTGTCTGTATCTTAGAATTCCACAAAGGCACAGCAGCTCTTACAAGACTCAGGCTTGTGTTGCCTCTGAAAATACTCAATTTTGTTGTTTTTCTTTTTCTTTTGTGTTGACTTAATTTCAGGTTAATACCCATAAAATAAACATAGATGGAAACCATATGTGAACAAGTAATTAGCAGTGCTTGCTTCTGTAAGCTGTAAACACTATTTCATAGACCACAGAGCACAGGCAGAATCCATGTGTGATCACATAAATAATATAGACTGGAAATCAGGTTAACGTGTCCAACTGTATTTAATCTCTTGGGTTAGTTTTCACATCTGTAAGTTGGCTTCAGCATTGGTAGGAAGCTCCGAATCATGGAATCACAGAATGGTTGAGGTTGGAAAGGACCTTTAAAGGCCATTTAGTCCAGCCCTCCTGCAAGGAGAAGGGAAATCTTCAACTCAGCCAGGTTGCTCAGAGCCCCATCGAGCCTGACCTTGAATGTTTCCAGGGATGGGGTATCCACCACTTCTCTGGACAACCTGTGCCAGTGTTTTACCACCTTCATTTTAAGAAATGTCTTCCTTATATATAATCTGAATCTCCCCTCTCAGTTTAAAACCTTTTACCCCTTGTCCTATCCCAGCAGGGTCTGCTAAGATGTTTGTCCCCATCTTTTCCATCGGCCCCCTTCAAGTATTGAAGGACTGCAAGAAGGTCTGCCTGGACCCTTCTCCAGGCTGCACAACCCCAGCTCTCAGCCTGTGTTCACAGCAGCACTGCTCCAGCCCTCTGAGCATCTTTGTGGCCTCCTTTGAACCATCTCTCTTGTGCTGGGGATCCCCGAGCTGGATGCAGTACTCTTAAGTGGGTTTTCAGCAGAGGGGCAGAATCCCTTCCCTGTCCCTGCTGCCCAGGCTGCTGGGATGCAGCCCAGGATGGGATTTGCTTTCTAGGCTGCAAGCACACACTGCCAGCTCCTGGCCAGCCTCTCATCCAGCAGCAGCACCGAGTCCTTCTCAGCAGGGCTGCTCTGATCCATTCATCCCCTGTCTGGTTTGATACCAAGGGCTGCCCTGACCCAGGTGCAGCACCAGCACTTTGCCTTGTTAAGCCTTATGAGATTCCCATGGTCCAAGCTTCTTGAGCTTGTCCAGGTCCCTCTGGATGGCATCTCATCCTTCAAGAGTGTCAACAGCACCACTCAGCTTGGTATCATCTGCTGATTTGCTGAGGCTGCACTTGATTCCTCTGTCTGTGCCGATACTGAAGATATTACACAGTGCTGGTCCCAGTACAGAACCCTGAGGGACCCCCTGACTCTATCTGGACATTGAGCTGTTGAACACTACCCTCTGGATGTGACCATCCAACCAGTTCCTCATCACTGAACAGTCCATCATCACATCCATCTCTCTCCAATTCAGAAGGATGCAGTAGGGGACTGTGTCAAAGGCGTTGCAGGAGGCCAGATCTGACCTTTATAAAACTTACGTAATTGAAACTATGTGCAAGTAGCTTTCAAAAATCATCACTGTGTGAATTGTTTAACCCCAAGGGAAGCTTTAATTCCGGAAGCAGTAACAGATTTGTTCCAGTAAATGAAAAGCAGAAACCCAGATAAACTACATAAATGCAAAAAACTGTCCATCATTATTCAGAGTTTATAGTAAACCTGTTGTACGATGTGTCTGAGCAGCAGGAGATTATCCTGCTGTGAACACATGAAAATTAACTTACCTGCATTTGGCACGTTCTTAAATTTACTCTTTGTTTCTTTTTTCTCTTCTCTGTAATTAAAATGCAGTACTTGCATGCTCACCACTGTTTTTCAAGTAAAAGACATTTCAGGATGACATCCCATAGTCGATGGATAACTTCAGCAATTGCTTGAGTGTAGGATTTTATCCACACTTTGGGGATGACATGGAAATAATTTTACAAATCTGAAGTTGTGAATTCATTTCTGGGTGGAATTTATTTAGCCAATTGTCAGCCATTAGCTATTCTGTGGCCAGATTGTATATGGTATGTGTCCGATGTATTCAAACTGCATATCTACATTAAAATATCTCTAAGCAGAGAAGCTGAAACAGTAAAACATTTTAAAGACACCAAGTGCCTGCTTTATGCTGTTTCAAAGGACAGCTTTCTATAGGCTCCTGACGTGCTGTGGCTCTGTAGGTCAGTGTTGTGTGAAACAATGTATTTTGTCTTGGGAAGTGCTGAGTCAGCCCCTGCACACTCCAGGAGCTGCATCTTGTGTTTTACAGGATCCTGGACTGGTTGAGGTTGGAAGGGACCTCTGGAGATCATCTGGTCCAACCCCCTGCTCGAGCAGGTTCACCTAGAGCAGGTTGCACAGGATTGTGTTCAGGCAGGGTTTGAATATTTCTAAGGAAGGAGACTCCACATCCTCTTTGGGCAGCATACTCCAGTGCTTTGCTACCCTCACAATAAATGTTTTTTCTCATATTCAGATGGAACTTCCTGTGCAGTAGTTTTGCCCATTGCCCCTTGTCCTGTCACTGAAAAGAGCCTGGTCCCATCCTTTTGACACCCACCCTTAAAAATTTGTGTTTTGGGGTGAAACACCCTTCTGTTGGGAGGGGGCTGGGTATGGATGCAGTTAATTGCAGTGTTAGTTCATCAGCAAAGTTTTTGTGCTCCTGAAGGAACTGACACACTTGCCCATCTCCTAAAGCTCGTCTGCATTTGCCATGGTTAATTTGGAGTTGCTTCTCTCTACCCTTTCAAAATGATCTTCTGTTGTTTGGCTTCTTAATTTGTTTTTGGACTGGGTAGTAGTGAGTTGTGTTGGTACCTGCTTTTCTGAAAAGAGATGAGTCCTATTCCTTTCCCCTGGGAGCTCTCCTGCTCTGTACATGGGCTGCTGGACTCGGCACTTCCATACCACACCAAATGGAGGCTGGGAAGCAGAGAGGGGGAAGAAAAAAGGGAGGTTGGCCCCAGCTGACCCTCTGACAGGGCGTCTCTCTACGGAAGCTCCTTGATAATGAGCTGGACCCTCTACCTTTTGAAATGCATGTAAGGGCTTATTCTTGAGCTTGATGTAAGCAGGATAGAGCCTCCAATAAATAATGCAAGACATAAACACCCTTGAAACATAAAAGCCAGTTCCAATTTATCTGTGAGATGAACAATTTTGCAGTGAAGCATGTGAGAGACAGAAGGTGTTCACTCACCAGGGCTGGATGTTCTTTACTTTCAGGAGCAGTGAGAAGAGCCACTGTTTGAGCCACTGCTGCTCTGCTCTGCAGGAACCAATGGATTTGGGGATTCCAGGTGCCATGAAAAAATCCAGGAGGGCAGGAGTTAGTGTGGAGATGACAGTTAAAGGAGGCAACTCCCTCTATGAACTTGCTGCTGTTGGGTGATTATACAGTGTCCTGGTTCCTTATCAGAGTTATTTGCTGATAACCTATCAACCAGTTCTGAGGATCTTTGATAACTTCTTGGTTTCTGTTTCATTTTTCTTCACCAGTTTGTAACCTGGCACAGGTAAGCTGGCTAATGGCAGAGGGGTTACCTGCAGTTACTGCCACTGCCTGTGTGGCCTCAGCTTCCTGTCAGGGTGTACTGTCCAGCTGGGATTTCAACACGTATTTCTTCCAGTCTTCCTCCTCATGCCTTTGGATACTTTGAAATCTCTATTTTGAAAGATATACTTTCTGGAAATAGAATGTCAGAAAATACTATTCTATGTACTCTTCCTGCAGTCTTGGCACCAGTATTTTTAAGGGAACAGATTACATTTTCAATAGCAATTTCAGTCTTACTCTTTTAAGGATTTAATCTTTTAAGGATTTGATGGTGCTCCAATCCCATAAAGGGTGGTACTTGAGCAGCCTGTGGCTGCAGGAACTCAGAAATGGCAGTGAGAAATGCTGGGAGGAGTTCGGGAGAGCTCTCAGTGCTGATCTAAAATGATCATTTGGAGAAGTCCCCTAAAAGTGGGGAAAAAAGAAGGTCCAATAACTCAAAATACACAGTAGGGCACTGAAGGACTGTTGCATCCCAGGTAATATATTTGATATTACTGACTTGGAGAGTATATTAGATAAAAGCTGAAGCACTTTTAGAAACTGAGAGTCCACTTTTCTGGATGTTTTTAATACAGGAATTCTTGATTTTTAAAGGAATTGAATACCTGCAAGTACAGTGAATGCCAGCCCGCTCTACTTCAGGTCCAAATTAAAAAATATTGAATACACACATAGCAGGCCAAAATGCTGGAAGTGGCTCCCTTACATTTTACTGGGACTTCTGGAGAGCAATGCTCATAAACCAACCACAGTGGTTCAGATTTACGTCTTTGATTTCAGTAATACAGATACATGAAAAATTAAGGCTGAAAGGTAGATTAATAAAGTGTAGCAGTGCCTTTAGTTGTTAGGTGAGCTGATCACCATGTCTTGAAAAAACTGAGGCTGGCACACTTTGCTGTTGGGAACTCTGACTTGTACATGGAGATCTTAAACGTTGCTTTGAAAGTTTTTTGCTCAGATGTTTAGAGAATGCAGAGTGCAGTTCTTTGTAACAGTAATTTGGGCATCATTTGAAGAAGGAAGGCTCAAAATACACTCTAACAATGACCTGGGTGAACTGTCTCAGTTTAGGACTGAGATATGAGGGAGCAGGACAAATAGGGGGATGTTTCTTGGATCAGATCAGTCAGGATGGTGGTTGTGTTTCACATCCCAAAAACCAAAGACTCTCTGAGGCCAGCACTGGACAACCTAGTGTTTATTAGAAAGGAATGCACATTTTATAAAACAACCTTGTTTTAATAAATGAAGACACAATGCTGTACGGGTCAGAAGGATACCTCTAGATAGCAACCCATCAACATGGCAGTAATAAAGATCTTGTGTAACCTTCTAGATGTGTGTGGTATTAGAGCCACCGATAAATTAAATGATTGTTGGAATTAATTCTTATAGTTGGGTTGAATTTATGGAGTCCTAACTGTTGCAAACAGGAGAAAGTATGAAGGCAATTCAGGAATGTAGTAATAGGAGCACACAGGCATCCCACCCCATGCCAAAGAACGAATAGTGGCGCTTTGTAAAACATTTTGGCTAAAATAAGCCCAAATCCTTATTTATTCCTAATGGTATTATTTTAACATTGCTGTTGTGGTTTATTGCCAGGATTCCTAGACAGTGAGTGAGCTGTAACTCGGTTGTTCTGAGCCAGCTCAGGACCATGTGCAGGGGCTGAGAGCTGCTCTTCCCTCTCTGTCCCCACCTGCCATCCAGGACACTTCTATCTCCCAGGTTCCACCTTACTTTTGTTTCAGATGTTCAAAGTCTGCTGTTTTATTCTATTTCATTGAAGAATTTGCTCCCGTTTATTTTCTAAACTGTTAGAATGCTCCAAGACTGCATTTAAATGAGACATAGCTGAAGTATTTGTGGTTTCTTACAGGGGTGTGTATTAGACCTATTGGCTGATGTATTATTAGGCACATTTAATAGATTTACTAGCATAGCAAAGTTAGCATGTGGAGAATTACCTATTTATGCATTAATACAGCAGTTTTAACTGCCTTGACAATACTCTAAATATATACACACACAAAAAAATTCCTGAGACTTGATTATAGTTGACAATTTCTGTATGTGGGGGTGTTTTTAGAGAGTTTTGTTGATGCAACAATTCCAAAAAGCTCCACAGTATCTTGTAAATGAAGAGCCAGTATTTTCCAGATGGCTCTATGAATAAATTTGGTAGATGCAGAAGTAAGTGAAGGTATTTCAAGAGTTCCAGGCGTGTTTTTGCACATAGTGCTATGGTGAGCTAATAGAAGTAATGAACTTCCTCTGTTTGCAAAATACAAAACCCCTCCAGTTCCTGATGTTTTTTTTCACCCGCCGGGTGAGTTCAGCCACAGCACAGCTTTTCTGTGTGGATCCTGGGTTTCCACCTGTACCATGGTCAGACACTCGGGGGAGAAAGGCACAGTCAGCTCTACACAGCTCATGTACCCACATGAGCATTCTGCTGGGTCAGAATCCAAGGTTTAGGAGAATAAAGCCTGCATATGTGGCTGGCCTAGAGAAGCAAGAGCAGAGACCAGGTTCTGCTGTGCTTGTGTCTTCCCATTCTTTTCCCTATTTTTTTTAAAGATGCTTTAACTTCCTATGCATTCCGGTGTTGTCTTACTACAAAAAGAGAGTGTTACTGAACTAACAGTTGTGACAGCAGAATGCAAGTAGCCAAGAAGGCCAATGGCACCTGGCCTTTGTCAGGAATAGTGTGGTCAGTGGTACCAGGGCAGTGATTGTCCCCCTGTGCTGGGCACTGGTGAGGCCACACCTCAAGCCCTGTGTTTGGTTCTGTCCATTCACTGCAAGAAATAGATGCTGGAGTGTGTTCAGGGAAAGGAAGGGAGCTCGGGGAACGTCTGGAGCACAAGTCTGATGAGAAGCAGCTGAGGGAACTTGGGGAAGCTCAACCTGGAGGAAAGGAGGCTGAGGAGCGACCTCCTCTCTCTACAACTCCCTGACAGGAGGGTGCAGCCAGGTGAGGGTTGGGCTCTGCTCCCAGGAAACGAGGGACAGGATGAGAGGAAATGGCCTCAGACTGGACCAGGGGAGGCTTAGATTGGACATAGGAAAAATTTCTCCATGGAAAAAGTTGTCAAGCATTGGAACAGGCTGTCCAGGGCAGTGGTGGTGTCATCAGCCCTGGAGGGATTTAAGAGATTTGCAGATTGGCACTTTGGCGACATGGTTTAGTGGTGGGCTTGGCAGTGCTGGGTTAATGGTTGGACTCAATGATCTTAGAGGTCTCTTCCAGCCTTAAT
The DNA here is from genome assembly GCA_013397935.1 of Dasyornis broadbenti. NCBI lineage: Eukaryota > Metazoa > Chordata > Aves > Passeriformes > Dasyornithidae > Dasyornis > Dasyornis broadbenti. The sequence goes on from VZRN01002334.1 coordinate 38,868, forward strand.
GATTCTGTGATTCTTTAAGAACCTCCTGTGTCTGTTCCCTGCCTTGCTCTTCTTGATCTCAAATGATTTCTGTTCTTTAGGCAAAGGTGAACTTGATAGTTACCAGGAAAATTCCAGCTCTCTGGCTCACCACACAAGCACTGGGACAGCATCAAAGAAACAGGAAACATGCTGTTTTAAAATAAACATTTTTAATCCCAGACTGCAAGAATGTTACTAAGTGCTCTAAAAGCATTGTCTTGCTTGCTGACATTTTGGGCTGTGGGACTTCATGCAGGATATTGAAAGAATAGTGGGAAGTGCAGAGCATTGTACCCACCTGCCCTGTTACCTGCTGAGATGTGCAGAGGGATCAGGTGTGTGCACCCCTGCTCAGATGGGGATCTGAGAGGCACTTTGCTCCACTTTGTGGAGCTTGGAGTCCACAAAGCTATGGACTATTGCTATGAATACAATCAGCCATCAGAAAGGGTTTAATATGGTTGATATTAACACAAGTGTGTAAGTGGATTAGTCTAAATATGTACTTGGAATAATAAACTGTTGCTAATCTCCTGTAAGAAAATAGTGCTCTGTCACTCCAAGATTATTTTTCCCAGATTTTAGCCAGGATATAAGCTAGGTTCCAACCCCCCACCATTATCCCCAGTATAACTAAAATAAACCAGCTCATTTTTAAAGGTGTGTTACATAGTTATTCTCAGGCAGAGAAATTTTAAAAAACCTCTACACTTTAGAACCCAAGTGGAATCCAGGTTTCTAAAAACGCAGATTTTTTTTTTTTTTTTAATATAGAAGTATGCTTTTTGTTCCATCAGGAGGGTTTAATTGCTGTATGTTTAATGAGCAGAGTGTTCTTGAAACCCATTAATAAGTATTATATCAGCTTTTAGAAAATGGTACAAGACAGCATCTCTCTTTAGCTTCCTTGAGAAACTCTTCTCTGAGTGCCACTCACTTATGTCTGACTTGTTCCCACCTGCTGGTGGTGTTCATTGTGACCAGCAGAGCCCAAGGTTTTCCTGCGTGGATAAACAGCTCTGTACATGCTGCACATGGTGTTCTGAGGATAAACAGTGGATTGTTCTGCCAGAGAGCTTGTCCTTTGAATGTTTCAAACAGGGAGTGGATGTTGTATTTCTCTTTTTATAGAGGGAAAGTGAGGCAGAGAGCTCCCCAGCTGCACGTAAGAAATCTGTACTAGAGCTGATCAGAGTCAAGAACTCCTGTCTCTCTCCCATTCCTCTGCTCTGCGAGGCTGCTGCTGCTGCTTTGGCCTCTTGTGGAGTTTAAAATTTCACCAACAGGGGTAATTAATTTTGTTAATTTAAAGATTTGAAGCTTGAGGTCTGGAATCCCAAAGGACAGAGACAAGAGGCACACAGCCCATGTACCGAGGGAATAAATGACTCAAGGAAGGGAAAGAGATGAGAACACCACCAAGACAAGTCATTGTCATCAAATCAGAAACCCCTAACCTTTCCACAGCACCTTCCCAAGTTTTGTCAAGCTTTTGTGGACTAAAAGGGAGGGGAATGTGGACATGGCTTTAAAGAATTCTTGAAAGAGACTAAAGCAATGGTTTGGTGGTTTCCTTAGAGCCCCTGGGGAGAGCAAGGAGGGGCAGTAGGGGAGAGAGCAGGAAAATGTTCATTTGGAAGTCAGACAAAGAGGTGGTAAAACTCCTCCCAGATGTGTATCAGGCAGGAGTAAGACAGGTGTAACTCGTGTGGCCTGTCCTGTACTCCATCAATGCTAAATTGCAAACTCAAGGGCTTCTGTAGGGATAGCAAGGGGCCTCTGAGGCCCCAGAGTCCTGTTTCCCTAAAGCAGAAACCCTCAGAGAGCTTGTATGGCTCCAAAATGTGCTGGAGATGCAGCAAGGCTCCTGTCACTGTGAGGCTGCAGGACACTGATAGGTAATAAAAAGCCTTCAAAGGACCCAGAGGGCAAGTATTTGGAGAGAGCAGGAAGAGTCAGGAGAGAGGAGGAAGAATCAGGATAGCTGTGACTTGAGATGTGCAGGAGGAACACGGTGCAGCACAGCCAGTGTTTGGGAACCAGCTGAGCTGTCACCCACGGTATTTTATGATGATGCCCTGCAACATGATCTCTGTTTACATTTTAATAGATCCATTTAGCAAACGCAGTGCTGGGATTGCTGCCAGCTCTGTTTTCCTTGATAATGGGCGTGAGGGAAAGGCAAACACAGGCAGGGAACCACTTGTACCAGTCCGGCAGGAGCTGGCCCTAGGCATGGGGGGAGTGGGGCTGTTTCTGCTTAGCCCAGCTCCTCTCCCCTGAGCAAGGACTTTTACCAAGTTCTGCCCTCTGAAAAGTCCAGGCTGTGATCCTCTGTGGGCTCAAGATAAAGCTCAATGGAGGCTTTTTACCATGGGTGACACTAAAAAACCTACTCGTGTTTTGTTCTGTATGTTTTGTCCCTAAAGAGCTGCATGGGAGAACAGTTAACAGCAAGGCTGAGGGTCATGTGGAGGAGATGGTGTGAGGTGACAGACCATGCAGCACACAGGGGCTGTTGTCTTCTGCCCTCTGCTGCAGTGACTTGACTTGCCTGCTGTGTTCCTATGTGCATTTTAGAAATTGTGGGAGCTCTTAACACCACACACACTTGGGATACATCATGAAGTGTGCGCGGGAGCCCATCTGTGATTGGTGCCATTGTGCATAAGGTAGGGAGAGATGATAAAACAAGTCTGTTTCATTTCACTTCAGTTTGATACACCCATGGATCTCTCCTGCAGCTCTATTTGGTTACTAACACTTTAGCAGTGTTGTATTTACTACCCTAAGGGCACTGCCAATCCCTTTAAAACCATCATTCTTGGAAACCAGGACAGGTCTGAAATGGCTGTGAGTGTTCACAGCCTCCACCACGAGAAGGCCAAAGATGTCTTTTGTACTGTGCTGGGCCTGGCTGGGATGGAGTTAATTATCCCCACAGCAGCTCTCACAGTACTGTGCTGTGTATTGGTAGCTGGAAAGGTGCTGATAAATAGCACACCAGTGTTTTGGCTGCTGCTGCCCAGCACACTACAGTATCAAGCTGCCTCTCCAACATCCTCCCCTCACCAGGAGGCAGGGGGTGGAGAAGGATTTGGGAAGGGACACAGCCAGGACAGCTGACCCCAACTGACCTAGGGGATGTTTCAAACCATGCAATGCCTGCTCAGCAATAAAGCTAAGACAGGAGAAGGAGGGAGAGCATTCTGTCCTTACAGCTGCTCAATGGTGAAGCACTTCCCAGGAAGTGGCTGGACCCTGCCTGCTGGTGGGAAGCAGAGAAGAAATACTTTGTTTTCCTTTGCTTCCATGCATAGTCTTTGCTTTTGCTTTATTTAACTACCTTTATCTCAACCCATGAGGTTTTTTCCGTCTTATTTCCCCCAGCCCCCATCCTGCTGAAGGAGGGGACTCACAGAGTGGTTTGGTGGACACCTGGTTTCAGCCCACCACAAGTAATTGTTCTTTCTCTAAGCGTTTTAAATCAAGTACAATATTTAATACAGCTTGTGTGCCACTGAGACCTATTTAAATGTGAGAAATTTCCAGACTTTAGCCACATTTAAAATTTCTTTTGCAACAGAGGCTTCTGTGAAGACATCACAATTAGTGGTAAAATTAACAGTCAAGAATATGAGTATTTAATCCTGCCACATATCTGTGAGATCTGCTGAATTCAGGTTTGGTGGGATGACTACTCAGAGTGGGATGCCTAAACTCATCAGTATTTTCCTTGCAGAGGTCATAATGTACAAGGGAAAAAAAACAACCCTGAGAAAGTATAAGCCTGGCTCTAGGACCCTCTCCTCCACTGACCCTGCAGTCCTTCCCCTCTCCTGGGTTGGGAAAACCGCAGGAGAGAAGACAGAAGGTTGTGAGAGGTTGTTTCAAGCTTATCCTGCTTGAAACAGCATGTGAGCACTGCAGACTCTGATCTTCAGTTTACATGTATGAATAAATTCAGTAATGACAGTATTTATTACAGTAATCAACATATGACAGGATGAATGCCTGAAAGCCAAAACTGGACATAATCCCGATTAGAAATAAAGTACGTTATAATGGCAGAGGCCAAAATTAACCATTCAGCAACTTGCCCACATCCATATAAGACCACAGCACAGGAAATACTAAAATTAAGATTAGGTTTGCTTCACAAGAAATGACAACTACTCATTTACTAAAGCACCATAAATATTTTCATACTCATATGCTTTTCATATATTTCATATATTTGAGTATATGAAATATACTTATATTTTTTTCTCCTCAAAATAATTTCCCTGACGAAATGCAGAATGGACCTTTTAACTCTTTAGCCATTAGTATTAACTTTCATTGAATTCTTTTCCTTTCTTTCCCTCCCAGTTAAGAAATTGTGACTCTTGTTAATGCAGTTTAATAATTGTCTGAAAGGATCATGCCCTCTGCACTCCCATAAATTCTTGGCTTTTTTCTATTTGTTTAACTCAGGTGTATTATTTATCAATTTTCAGGAAAAAGCAGCAGTAACCTGGTGCATCCTGGAACATGGGAATGATCAGAAGCCACTAAAGGACAATATAGGGGACAGTTCTGTTATTCTTAGAATGATGCTTAAATACCCTGAGGGTTTTTAACTTGCATTTGTAACACAGATGAGAGCAGGAGGGATGAAGATATATTCAAATACACACTTATATATTTCATAACTGTATTTGAAAGGTGTTAAAGAACAATAAAGTCATGGGAGAAAATGATCCTGAGAAAGAAAGAAAAGCAATAAGCAATTCACAGGAATAGGAGAGCTAGGAGATAGGAGAAACTTGCCTCATAAATTGTGTATGGTGAGGGACTGAGTGATTTTATAGTCTCATACATGTGTGTTTGACCATGGTATTTTTGCCCCAATTTCCTCATAGGTTAAGAGCTGCAAAGAAATCATTCTGGTTAAGCTAAAAGGAATGGACAAATGGGTTGTATTTCTAGAGGAGAGGTATTGTTCACTTGCTGAGAAGGTCTGAGAATTCTGTTTGCAACATGATTGGCCCTAGTTCATCTCTCTTGTTTATGTTTTGAATTTTCAAGTCACATACTGAATTATGCCAAGTGACAGAAGGGAAAATGTCTCTGTGGAGCAGAGTCATGCCCCCACAAGGAATTGGCTGCCTTGGCACATCAGTGTTTTCAGGCACTGGTGACCCTCTGAGAAATGGAAAGAGGAATGATGAGCCAGATTTCCAGACATGCACGCACAATTAAACACATTTGAATGTGCCTTATTTATGTTCATAGGGAGTTATTCATATTTCTCTCCTGAACAGCTTGAGCCTACTGTTACCTTCTTTAATAACCACACAGTCACTGCCCTCTTCAAGGGCCTGATGAGCTGGACTTTGCTGTCCTCTTTGGCAGTGCTGGAGCCTCTGGCTGGGTAGATTTTGGGCAGTGTAAGGCACACACAGCAGATACAGGGGGGAAAAACATGAGCTGGATGTAGTATATACATAGGGTGTGGGATCTGTGTATTGGTACAGAGCAGGAAGGTGAGAAGCTGAGCGTGTTTTAGGCTGTGACTCTGATCAGGATTTTCACAGAAAGTTTCTCTCCCACTTAAAATTTGCAACGCTGTGCACATAACCCCTTGCTGTTGATTATAGCAAACATCAATAGAAATTGGATCAATAGAACGGTTTGGGTTGAAAGGACCTGAAATCATCTTGTTCCAATCCCCTGTCATGGGCAGGGACACCTTCCACCTAACCAGGTTGCTCAAAGTCACATCCAAGCTGGCCTTAAACAGTTCCAGGGATGGGGCATCCACAGCTTCTCTGGGCAACCTGTGCCAGTGCCTCAGCACCCTCACAGTAGAGATTTTTCTTACTAATATCCAATCTAAAACGACCCTCTTTCAGTTTGAAGCTATTGAAGCTATTTGAAGCTACTCAAGGCTAGGACAGCCTTGTCCTGTCACTTCAGGCTCTTGTAAAAAGTCCCTCTCCATCTTTCTTGTAGGCTCCCTTCATGTACTTACACTTGATTCCAGCTTTCTTGTGGAGGAATAACTGATTCTGATGCCTCGTTTGACCACTGGTATCATTCACGATGATTTTACTCAAGCCCACCTTGAGTATGCCAGAACCATAATTTTTTGTACATTGAGAACAAAAGAAGTATTGCTGAGAAGTATTAGAAAAAAATTTCTTCACTGAAACGGTTGTGAAGCATTGGAATGGGCTGCCCAGGGAAATGGTGGAGCAATCATCCCTGGAAATGTTCAAAAAACATGTGTATGTGGCACCTGGGGACATGGTTTAGAGGTAACCTTGGCAGTGCTGCATTAGTGGTTGGAATCAATGACCTTAGAGGCCTTTTCCAACCCAAATGACTCCATGATTTTAAGTTTGTCTGGTTTTGTAGTACAAGGGTTTATACTGTTGTCCCTCTTCCCAGATGCATAAACACATTGACTCCTTGTAGCAGGCAAAATGGTTCACAGATGCTTTTGCTGAGTTCGAAAAACAGTGGAAAAGCCAAAGAGGCACTGCTGCGGGGAAAAACTGCAAGAAAAAGGGCAAGAAATAGGTACAGCTTTGTGGTTCATACTTTATTTACAAATACCTTTGAGTGGATCAGCGCAACCAATTGTAAAATCTTTCCTCTAGATTAAAGAACTAAAACAAGAGCAGAAATATTGCAATTTGCAAAATATACTAAATTACTGGCAGAGTTCCACAGCTGCAGGTTATCCACCTGATTTCAGTGCCCATCCTTCTGTGGCCAGGATACATAATAAAATAAAGGAAATAGAAACTCCTCTCTATATAAGGGGAAATGTTGATAGGTTGCTTTTTTTTTTGTAATATTGATTTTTCTGAACATAACCCCTTGTAAAAAAAAAACATCTCAAGAAAGTCTTTGGCTGCATACTCCAGTCAATGACATTTATTCCCATTAGTGGGGAAAAAAGACATAACAATCTAGGGAGTGTCTCTTCAAGTACAGAAGAAGTTGTTGGAAGACAGGATCAACAATCTCATCTCTTACTCCAGCTAGTTAGAGGTTTTGACCAACAATGTGCTGGGCTTAACAATAGTTTGTTCAAAACCCCCCAGTGAATTGTAAAGAAATTGGAAGTGTAAATAACTTTGATTTAGGCAATAATGAAGCCTGTTTTGGACTGTGACTAGCCTACTGAATCCTTAATGGAAATACACACTCAAGAGCCACCGGGCGCTTTCTACATTGGTGTGTTGGCAGAAAATATCCCATGATATATATTAACTGTATATTGGGGTTGCATGACCAGAGAGGTTCAGGCTGATGAAGGCACACAAGGCTAGTTAGTGCTAGACTGGCTCGCACTCACACATTTTTGTAATCAGTATATTTGGAGGAGAAACATCAGTAATTTCTTAATTCTTTAGAATTACTTCCTGGATTTGATGATCTTGTAGGTATTTTCCAGCCCTAATGATTCTATGATTCTAAACAAATGGCATCATTTTTAGGGCCTCTGAATGCAATAGAACAGATGTGCAGCCCATTGAAGATGATCCATGCAAAGAAATTAGTACACAAGTTGTAGAAGAATGCAGGTGTTCTTTCAAAAGCCTTCTCCTTTGATGCTAAATACTCTAACATAAGATGGAAAGTGGGCAAAAATGGCTGAGACGGAGCCTCTTGCTCAGAGTTGAAAAATTTTAAGCAAGAAAAGATGAAGTCCATTTCCAAATGAGGAAATGGATGTCCATTTGTGCCCTTCCCTCAGGACACAACACCCTCAGCAGACCTAACAGAAGCTATTTCCCTGGACTTGCAGTGCAAATAACTTCCTTATTGCCTCCTTTTAGGAAAACAAGTGGGAATGGGTCCCTGAACACATCATACATGCAGGGTCAAGTACCAGACTGGGAAAGGTTGCCCACAGAAGTTGTGGATGCCACATCCCTGGTCAGGGCTAGGTTGGATGATCCTTGGAGCAACCTGGTCTAGTGAAAGGTGTCCCTGTCCACAGCAGGGGGTAGAATGAGATGATCTTTGAGGTCTCTTCCAACCCAAACCATTCCATGATTCCATGATCGCTGCTTATTCAGAGAGGCATTGAAATGCCCCTGATTCCAGACCTGGGGTTAGGCACAGACACATCAGGGCACTGCTGCTGCAGAGAACCAGGATAAGGACATTTGTCTGTGGTACGTGTCTCCTGAGTGTCACCTGAGGTGGAGAAAATATGCATCACCTCCGGCAGATCCTGCCACAATCCTGAGCAGGGACTGGTTCTGAGCATCACGGAAATCCAGTCATTCCAAGGAATACCATTTATCTCCACAAGATACTTAATCACAGGGAGAAAAAATAAGTATACACAGATTATAACAAACAGTAGTACTGCACAAGGGACCTTTAGGCTTGGTGTTTAAAGACTTACATGTGGAAGCTGTTACCAGTCTACCTACAATTTTGGCTGGCTCAGCCTCACTGTATATCCATCCCAAAAAAGCAACAGGGGCTGAGCTATGAAGAGTCACCACATAGGACTGATTTGGGCTAAACTGCTTTGTGACTGGATCCATGTTCCCACCTTCTGGAAGTATACTGAGTTTGGATTCCAGAAATAAGTCTGCTGCATGGGAAATGTGATCCATCCCATTCTGCACAGTTTGTCAAAGTAGCAGCCATCTGCTGGGATTTAGAGAAGGCTGAGGAACACAGGATATTTGCTTTCATTCAGATATGCTGTGGATGTGCCTCATGTGAGCAGACTTGTCACAATCCCAATAAAACAACTGGGACATTACACTCAAGAGGAAAGCTTGCCTTATGGGGTAAAATTAAACTTGAGCGAGATAGAAAGCACTACAAATATACATGTACGCATGCATACACATAATCATTTAAGCAAATGTCAGCAGAAAACAGAAATTTGCTTGGAAGCAAATGCAGCACTAACTTTGAGACTGAATTAATAAATGCTTTCTGAGGTGTTTTATGGAAACCACTCCCAAGAGAAAGGATCTACAAAAAAGATAAGGAATGGTCCAGTTGCAAAATAAACCTACATGGAAAAATAACAAGATGAGATTAATTAAGATAAACACTCCCAAGGGGGATTTGGGATTACTGACAAAACTGAAAAGTGGATGTGGATTCACAGTGTGAATCCAAGAATTCCGAATATGAGACAGAGGCATTCCCTTATCACTGGCCGTGACCATCAAGGCCATGTAAGAGATTCGAGAGGGAACTGGGCTCAGGTGTCTGCAACCGCAGGAAAATGTCACCCACAATGAGAGTAACTTCATGCTGCTGTGAATGTTAGCTACAAAAGGGAAACATTCCCACAGGAGTGCAAAGGATGCAAGTAGCATTCTGCAAATGCAGGAGGAGAACGAATCCAAGAAGTAACCAAAGATGCAGATGGAGAGGCTGGCAAACAGCATTACCAGCAGCTAAGGCTGTTTTTGCCAACAAGGAAAGAAGTTAAGTATAGTAAATCAAATAAAATAAAACATGCAGCAACAATGGATGCGCCGCTTTTCTCTGCAGATATCTTTTACCCTTTTTTCCCCAGGAGGTAATGAGGATTTTTGTAAATGTCTATTGAAAGCAGACAACCTTAATTATATTTCTTTCTAATGGCTTGAATAAGTAGAGAATATTTCAGATGGCAAATATTTTTGCAACTAAAATAAAATAAAAAAATTTTGCATATGTGGCATTGTGATTGAAATACCCTGTAGATGATCACCAGCAGGACTAACACCACTATTTTTGTGAGAAAACAATTTGAATGGGATGATAGGAACTGTAAGAAAGCTTTGGTGAATGTATTTGTCAGAATTCTGTCAATTTGTCAAAAGCAAAGCAGTGAGTTGCAGTGGGGAAAAGGGGACAAGTTAAGTTGCTTACACAGATGTATCAAACCAGTTTGCTGAGTTGCAATGCTACCAGGAATTATGAAAAAAATCTCTAAAGTACATTCACTGTTGTGTATCAGAATGGTAGTGTGTAACTTCCTGTAACATCCCAAAGAAAAATAGCTGGATCACACTGGGAAAAGACCTGAAGTGGGTTTCAGAGGAGGTGGAATTACATTTAATGCAATCAGAACAGTTTGAATGTCATGAAATGAGATTCTGGATCAAAACCAGTGTACTTTGGAGGAAAGTTTAGTAACTCAGAAAGGATGCTTTATGTAGAAGATGAAAAAAAAATCTATTTTCACATCTTCCAGGATGTGACTTACATAATATTTTAAGATCCTGAATGAGGCTGCAGTGAGTTTTCAAGAAGGAACCCAAGATCACAATAAGAATCTGACCTAGGTATAAATCAGAGAAAAGACCAAAACCCTACATTTAAAGATTGTACTCAAGCAGGCATTAAACAGCATTTCCCTGGAGTATGTCACACTCTTGCTACAAGATGGTGACAAAACTTCAATAACAAAAGACTCTACAAAGATTATGGAACTAAAAAAATGTCTCAACAGCACATCATCAAAACCCAGTAATTACAAGAAACTATAATTATTCTAAAACAAACTTGCTGGGAGGTGCTTGTCTGAAGGGCTCTCATTAGCCATTTGTTTACTAAGAGCTTTCAATATTAGAATTTCAGTGTCTAGTGTATTTTTGATGGACTTTTAACACATGAAGTACAGGTGCATACCTATAGAATTGCACTTAAAAATGAAGCCTGGTCTGACGTAGGAGCTCACCCAGGAAGACACATACTAGAACTAAACATGACTCAGAAGCACTAAAAGCACTAAAATATTTCTTTATTTATCTGTATTTGAGCTGCAATCGCTCAACTGGGACCCACAATTTCTTTGGATGTACTAAATACAGCTTAAGACGAATTTTCCAGAGGTGTCCTCTGGTGCCACTTGGTACCCCAGCAAACTGTGGTTTTAACTTCTCCTTGCTTCTTCTTAAAAAGGAAAATCTCAGCTCTAGTTTTGATCAGCTCTCACTCAAGTCTTGGCTATTGATTTTTGCTATAAATTCTTCCAGGTCCCACCTGACACTGGATAATGTTGAAAATTCCCCAAGTGTGGGGAACGGCACACGTCAAAGAAGCCGTTCAATAAAGACAATATGCCAAATATTATCACATCACAGACTTTGTATTGGCTCAAATTCTTCTGTATTTACTAAGCCATCTTACCCTAAATCTGGTGTCTAGACTTCTCTATAGAGTAGATTTCTAAAACTGATAGTGGTGCATTTTTATTTAGTAGTAGATAGGCTTCTCCACTCATTAATGTGTTGTATGTGTCATGTATGTTGCAATTAAGACAGCCCATAAAAGTACAAGGACAATTTAATCTCCTGGGTGCCATTGAGCATCTGGTTTTTAAAAATTTTGCTTTACTGAACCTATTCAAACCTTTTACCTCTCTAACAGGATGTGAAAACTTGCAATATTCAATCTTGCCAGACAACAGAAGAACAAATACAACCCAGTTTTGATGAATAAGTCACTCATTCACCTGTCTCCATTCCACTGGAGATCTTGACAAACCTTTATGAAATTCAGCATGAAGTTTTTTTTAATTCTGAGATCATCACTGTGTAAATCCTCTCCTTGAGTGGGAATTGTACCAAGCCATCTTATTTTTTGGCTCTCTCTACATTCTCTAAATACAGTCTACACCAAATTACGCAGAGTTAAAGATGAGGAAGGATGCGTGATGGATTTGGACAGCGGTGTAAGGATGCTTGCTGTTTTATTCACTCTTCCCTTGGTAAGTTTGGCATCCTCATCTCTTTTGGCCATCAAGTACAGGAGTGGCTTTAATGCCATTCCTTCTCAGTGTTTCCTAAAAATCAGTTCTATCAATGTGCTCCTTCAAAGTGACACGTCCTCATCTCTTCAACCAAGTTTTTAAACTTCCAGCACCTGTACAGAAAAACACATTTTGTTCTTGTTCCAGTTATCTATTTTTGTGTGGTCTGCTTAGTCAGGAGATTACTGAGGTGTTTCTTTGCTATTTTCTGTCTAAATCTAATAAATTTCTGCCTTTTTCTAGGATTTATAGCTTTTGGATTTCAATTCCAGTTCCTGTCTCACACAAAGTCCTTTCTTATTGGTCATTTATAAGGTATCCGAAATTCCTGTACAGGATCATGACAGAACTACAACCACGTTATTCATGTAATTTTCTCAGTGGCAAAATTATCCTATTTGTTTAATCCTGACAGTGGATCTTGGAAGACTCTAGAAAATTCTCTTATAACTTTTTTTTTTCTATCTTTCCCATTTTGGCAGTATTCCTATATATTCTTTCATTCCTACTGCAAAATTTGGAACCCATTAAGACTTGTATTTTAAACTTAAGTGCTGCTAGACCCCCCTCTGATGTTAAGCATTCCTTACAATGCTGAGCTACTGACTACAGAACACTCTCATTTGCCATAATTTGAAAATTTAGAAAGTATCTAATAGGTTAAAGCTGTACCATGAGATAGAGATAAAGCAGGTTGAAAAAATACATGAATCCTTGGCTGTTCTCTTTTACAACAAAGAGAACAAGATATCTCTGTCTCAGCTTACTCCATCCTCAGGGTCTCTGCAATTTTGGAAAAATTCAGGAGATTTATCAATTGTTGCTATGATCATGAGATGCACCAAGCTTGGGAAGGAGCTTGTGGAGCTTCACTGCAGATTGGGAAGTGCTACAGTTCACACACTTCCTAGGCACCTTCACCACACGCACACCCAGGTATTTTACTCATTTGTTCTTTCCAGGGTGTGATGTGGTAGGTAGGAAGCTGGGCCACAGTGCTCACCTGCAGAGGATGGTTTTACGGCAGTGTATATATTGGTTTGTAACACATGAAATGTAGAAATAACTGAGGAGACAAAACCAAGGAATAGTCTGGGTTGAGAGAGACCTGAATGATCATCTTGTTCCAAACTCCCTGCCATGGGCAGGGACACTTTCCACTAGACCAGACTGCTCCAAGCCCCAACCAACCTGGCGTTGCACACTCCCAGGGGTGGGCATTCACATCTTCCTGGGCAACCTGTGCCAGCACCCTCACAATAAAAATTTTTTTCGTAATGCATAATTTAAACCTACTCTCAGTTTGAAGCCATTCTCCCTTGTCCTCTCACTACACATTCTTCAAAAAGTCCCTCTCCATCTTTCTTGTAGGCTCCCTTCAGGTACTTGAAGGTGACTTGATCACAAAGCAAAGAGCATAAGCTGAGCTCGTTTCACTTAGGACTTAGACATCCCCCAGTGGCACAGGGGACCATGTAACACATGTGGCTGTTTCCATGCTGTTTCAGGTGCCAGAGGCTGCCCTGTGGGTACTGCCCCAGGAGAAGGGGGAGCACCAGAACCTTCTGAGACAGTTGTAGGTGACAGCTGGGGTGGACAGGGACAGCTGGGGAGGGGAGTTGGCCCAGCACTACAGTGCAAAGTCTGAGGAAGGCAAGAGGTAAACAGGCAGCAAAGGAAAGAAAACAAAAAATTCAGAAAACTTGGCTTAAAGGAGTGCCCAGGGCCTGGAGGCAAGTTAAGATGCTGGGTGAGGGGAACAAAGTAGAAACAAACCTGTGAACTGGGGAATAAGTGAGAGCAGTGTTGTGCTGGGAGAGGCAGCTAGCCAGCTGCCGAGGTGAGCAAGCTCCTATTTATCTTGCCATGTTGACTACAGAAACAGACTTCAAATGACACAGTGTCTACAGAGAGGAAGAATTAGTTCCCACATGCACCAGGAATTCAGTTCCTGAGGACACTGACAGTGCCATCGTACAGCTGATACGAAGAGGAGCAGGAGGGAAGGAGCAACAAGCACTTGATTATTAGTAGAGAAACTTGACATGGCAATAGCAAACATTGCCCAAAAGCCATACCATTCCTCCCCAAAATCAAAAACATGAATCAGGAGACAACTACAGGGTAAAAAGACTTAAGCAGAATGCTTTCTTGTTACACGTGAATTGGATTCAAAAGTAAACAAAAAAAATCTCAGATTGTGCCCTTTCAAACACACTGATGAAGAAGGACAGTTACTTTGATGCAGCATTCCACTGTGTTCATTTTTGTTAAAAGATGTATCAGAAAAGCCTTGTTCACAAGCTGATTTGCCTCTTCAAATAGCTCTGCTGCTTCCTCCATAACACTTTCTCTTGCTGGTCTTTTTCCTGATGGTCTGAATAATTAATTCTCTGGGGAGATCAAGTCTTTTCTTGCTTCGGAGTATTGGAACAGGGAATATCTGGACTATTCCCATGGTACCCTGATAATGCTCCTTTTGACATACAGGAGATCCTTTATGGAGCATTATGTGACCCCTCCTGCAGACAAATACATGCCACATGTGCCAGGTGAAACAAGTTCCAGCTAGATCCATTTATGTTTATTACTCAGTACAGCAAGACTTCCACAGTGGTATCTCTGCAGCAATTCTGTTTGATGAGCTGCTCTGTAAAGAGCAGAATGCCAATGTGGATGAGAGCTCCGTATTCCTGCCTGGGTGGCCATAACAGATGGTCTATAGTGGAACTCCAGTCACACCAAAAAACGTGAAGCAGCACAAATCTGAGTCACTGGTACAAAAATCTTTGTTCTGGAGGGCTCTTGACTGCTGTTCTGACTGGGTGCTAAAAAGCAGAGCTGAACTGGTGAGGAGCTGGCCCTGAAAATTCCCTTCTGGCTAATTTTAAAAAGCCTTTTTGCAGCAAAGTGAGGCAGTGTAACTTTTTAAAAGGATAGACTTGTCTTGTAGCAATGGAGGAACACTGATCAAAAGAATTTATTATTGCTTGTAGATCTCCAGGAAGGGCTGCAAGTACTGAATGTGCACATATTTTCATATATATGCCCACATACTTGTATGGGAGGTGTTGGTCATGTGAACTTTTATCTGATGAAACTTAATTTTTATTCTTGCAAATTAGTATTACATGTATTTATACAAACACATACATAAACACATACAGATACACATCTATGTAAAACACCTGCAAGCACTCAGTTCTTCTCCATTTCTGCTTGAGACTCACATAACCATTTTTAAAGCAGCAATTTTTACAAAATACAGACTAAACAGAATAGGAGAAGGACTATTCTGAGAAGTAACTATGCCCCTTTGAAACATCAGTAGTTTTACATTCATATCTTATGTTGTGCTCTCTAATCTCATCACAGATGAGGACTTCACAGATTAACGTAGAAAAAAGAAAATGACCAGGAAATAAATGGGAAACCTACTCTGTAAAATCTGATGGTCACATGATAAAGAAAAGGTGAGATTTCTGCTTATTCATGCATAAAGCCTGTATTTTTTCTTGAATTGTTACTGTCCAAACATTACCCAATATAAAACACATCATAAAAATGCTTTACACAGCCAAAATGGACCAAACAGACCACATGATGACCATCTAAGAAATAAATTAGCTGAATGCATTATTTACCAGCTTGTTCAGCTGTACTGAAGAACTAATTCTGTAGCTATTATACAAAGTCAGAATGAAGAGTAAAAACATCTGTGTGCACTGGACAGTGGACTTGGACAGCAGTGTTGGATTTTTATCCCTTCTATGGCAGTTATTTTAATAGATACCCACATCACAGGCTTCAGTTTTAGAGTTTTAGTGTTTTACAAAGATGGGTTTCCTCTCATACAGGGAAAACTGAAGTACAATCATGTAAAATTACTTGCTCAACTGCACCTAAAGTGCCAGTATAGCCATCAGGCTGTGCTAGAACTTCCCTTCTGCAGAGTGTGCTGCCAGAAACTTTATGAGCTGCTCATTGCACTGTTCAGATCAAAAGCAGCACACAGGACAATGAACAGAACTGAGGAATTCTGAGCTAACAGAATTAAGTATGTGTAACAGCAAAATATATACAAATACAGGTTCTGTCCCTCACTAATGGAAAGTTACACTGTTTTTGCCAAATTTTACCTTATATTGGTACAACCCCTACCTACATTCTTTGTAATCCACCCTTGTTTGCATTTAGAATATTTTAGCTAGTTTGGTTTAAGTGAATTTGAAGTTTTAAATATCTACAAATACATACAAATATCTCTTCTAAATTTCGAGTTACACAACCCTTCTGTAACCATGGCACAGTTCAATCTTAGTTTTGCTTTTTAAAATTCAATTCTTCCAAGAAGTGCAATTGATTTACAAAGGATGACAAATTATGCAGTTCTCTGACGTAACATCATGTGGAATTTCATTTTAGAAGATGTCTTGACTGCTTGATTATAAAATAAAAATGAAGGCATAGCATTACGGCCGTTGCAGGAAATAATTTCTCAAGCAGCATTACTGTCTACTTGAGGGACAAATAACTGGCTTGGGAGGTCAGCAGAAATCGACGTGGGGGTAAAACAGGTCAGCAAGATTGTGAATAGATCAGACTGACTCAATAGCATTTGTATTGGCATGTGTAAACAGGAATGTGGTCTGTGACAGCCAGGATGCCAGATGCTGGCATTGTTGAAGCCTTAATTGTAGTAATGTCCAGTCTTGGGTGCTACAGTTAAAAAAAAAGACATGATTTTGAGGTGATACAGGGAGAAAAAATAAACATCTTAAGAGGTTTAAAACTGTGCAACACCAGGAAGGATTGAAAGGAAGTAAAATTGCTTTGTCTACAGGTAAAAAAAAAAATATATTGGAGACATATATCTTAAGACATGAAGAGGCATTTTGAGAGATGAGAGGCAAAACTGCTCACATCGATTACAGTTATACTTCAGTGGCCATGAGCTTTTAACCAGTGTTCCAGGTTCCTCAACAGGAGCTGGACCAGGGAAATGGTTGAAAATTAGCAATTTTGAAAGTAGTTTGACAACAGCTTAAATCACTTTAAATCAAGTCTGACACAGTCCCACTTCCTCCATTATGCCAAAAGCTGAGTCAGGAAGCTGAGTGGGACAACAACTAGATATCCTTTACAGAATTAGTAGTGAGAGGATTCAGTACCTGCACAAACAGGAGGGATGTGACTGACCCACCAAAGCAACCAGCTCTCAAACTGCCTTTGAGCTCCTTTCCTAAAAAGAAAGGCTGTGTATCAGAGGGATTTGGTCATATGAACACAAGAGGGCTGCCACTCATAGAAGTAAACCTTTTTAACCTGCCAGAAATACAGGTGAGACGGTGTTATCTAAAAAGATAACAGTCATATTAACACCATTACAGAATCACACAATCTTTTAGGTTGGAAGAGACCTCTGAGACCGAGTCCAACCTATGACAACCACCTTGTCAACCAGACCATGGCACATCCAGCCTTTCCTTAAACACCTCCAGAGATGGTGACTGCACCACCTCCCTGGGCAGCCCATTCTAATGTCTAATCACCCTTCCTGAGCAGAAATTCTTTCTAATGTCCAACCTAAACCTCCCCTGGCTCAGCAGGGATGTTCCCTGATATCCCTTACTGTGTCTCTTCGTTCTGTCACTTGCTGTCTGGGAGAAAAGACCGACCCCTATCTGGCTACAACCTCCTTTCAGGGAGTTGCAGAGCACTGAAATCACCCCTGAGCTTCCACTTCTCCAGACTAAACATCCCCAGCTCCTTCAGCTGCTCCTCATAGGACTTGAGCTCCAGACCCTTCCCCAGCTTCGTTACTCTCTAACCATTAGCTATATTTTGGGAAAACCCCCAACAAAACCAAACAAACCAAAACCATCAAACACAAAGCCATCAGGTAAATAAAGTTAAACAAAAATTATGATATTTAACCATGCTATCTACAAGCAGACGTTGTGCTGGTCCCCGGTTCCAAGTACATATAAATATGCGTGGGGTGAAAAAAACAAAAAGGTAATGCAGACAGAGATCACACACTGGGGTAAGAAACCCAAGGGTGCAGAGGTGCAGCAGAGAAGAGTGAGGGGCTGCAGCCGCTGCTTCCCAAAGGAAGGAACTGCCGGGTCGGTTCCGCCGGTTGCACCCAGTGCGGCCCCTCGTCCGCAGCCCTCCCCTGTAAGGGGCTCTGCGCCTCGCAGAGGGTCAGACGGGGCTTTACCTCAGCCTGAGCGCGGTTTCGCCTCGGCAGCGCCAGGTTTTACAGCTCAGCCGATGGGCCCCGCCGCTCGCCCGGGCGAAGGACGCAAGCGACGCGCGTGCGAGGGGGGCGAGGGAGTCGAGGGATGCGCAGACCTGCGAAGCTGCGGAGCCGCGGGGCTGCGCAGCTGAGGAGGGGGCGGCCTTTTCCCGGCGCTCCCGGCGACCAAGGCGGCTCCGGGCGCCACTGAGGCGGCGCGTCCCGGCGGCGGCTCCGGTGGGCGGTCGGGGGCGGTCCGCGGGCGGGGGGTGGTGGCAGCAGCGCGCTTGGTTGTGAGGGAGAGCGAGTGCGTGAGAGCGAGTGGCATGGCCGGAGACCGCTGAGAACCACAATAGGAGCGAGACCCCGACGCCCACCGGGAGCCCCCGCTCACTCTCCCCCGCGCC